>JAODAL010037056.1:0-40882 GCA_025379985.1 Phyllomedusa bahiana | reverse complement strand
ATAGGTTTGGGGGTTTTCCCCAAAAAATTTCCCCGCAATTATGCAAATTTGGGTATCCAAATAAAATAAAGGGGGTTTTGAACAAAATGGGCTGCACAAATAAAAGGAAATTTTCCCCTCGGGTGGGGGGTGTGCTGGCCAAAAATGGTAAAAAAAAAAAATTTCAATGCGGGTTTTAAGCAGGTTGGGCTCACAAATACACTACCTTTAAAAACGCCAGCCTCCGCCTGTCTGTCTGTGTTTGCCCGCAACCCCCTTTTCCCTCCCGGGCCCTTACAGCCTAGACTTCTTTAAAAGTCTCTGTCTAACTAACAAGAGTGAAACCCCTTTAATTACCTATGTTCAAATGTTCAAGCAAAAAGATAGTTGTCTGTTGAAAAAAAAAAAATGTTTTTGAGTGGCTGAGTGTATTGAGGGAGATCTAGCCACGTCCTGCTCCAGTGGAGACACTGAAACACTTTGAGAAAAGAAAAAACCGTTCTATGCAAAATGGGGTCATGTGTTTTTTCCCCAGCCAATGAAACCTTTCCCACACAGTATGACGTCGCCACCACCCCACCTGCTCATGCTCTAACTGATTTGTGGCCGCCAAAAATGACGGGAAGCGCCGAAAATGGCGCGTATAATAATTTATGCAAAATTTTCACCTAAAATATGCTTTATGGGAAAAATTCAGATAACCCAAAAAACCATGCCAATTTAAGTTTGTTGTTTTAAAATCGTCACTCTCCCCGCGACAAGGGCGTGAAATGGGGCAGAAAACTAGGGGAGGAAAAAAGGAACCCCCTCAATGACTGGCCGCATAAGAAAATCACACAAGCGGGCTTCTGTGACGTCACAGCCCTATAAAACACGCCTGTTAAATTCTGTATTCTCAGTGTGTTCCCCTGTAAATTAAGCATCTGGCTCTGCAGCATATATTGCCTCTGTGCAAAAAAAAAAAAAAAACCTTTTTTTTTGTGTTACTGATGTTAAGACCTTCACAATGTTGTTAATACACCCTTTTCCCCAAACCCCACTGTTTTTTATTTTGTTTGTTTTAGTTTTGGGGTATGCTCCAGAAAAACCATGGTGTGTGTATTTTTTGCCCCCGCAATGAAATCCCTCTGGTTCACTTTGTAGGGGTATTCCATATTATTCCCCAAAGGGTTTAATTTCTCCAACTTTTGGGGGAATTTTAGTCAAATACAGGGTGTGTGTATTTTTTCCCCATCTCCTGATTCCATCCGTTCTTTTTTGTATGTATTTTATACCCAAGGGTTAATTTCTCCTCTTTTTTGTGGGGTAATTAGGAGTCAAATACAGGGTGTGTGTAGTTCTGCCCCATTTACGCCTGAATTCCATCTGGTTATTTCTGTAGGGTATTTTATACTCAAGAGTTAATTTATCCTCTTGTTTGTGGAGTAATTTTGAATCAAATACAGGGTTTTTGTATTTATCATATACAGACATCTTCATTAAACAGGGTCTGTTGTATTGTAAATTTTTGATCAAACAGTATGTCAGACAGAGAGGTGGCAGGCCCTGCACACGGGTGTGGTAGTGGCACAAATGTTCCTGGAGCAGGCACAGGTCACAGCAGGGGTGATTCGGTGAGGCCAGAGCTACCATTGTCATCTTGCAGCCATGTGTTGATCACCAAGCCAATGGTTCTTGATTGGTTGAATAGGTCAACCGCTTCCTTACAGATGACATCTGACAACCCCAGCCAAGAGTCGGTGGGTTCATCGACACAACCCCTAGTTGACATGGCGCAGGAGCAGGTCAGCAACCCTCACCTGTCCTCAACCTGCCTCTGTCCCGTTCAGTTCCCTCAGCCAGACAACTACTATGTGGTCTTGGTTCTGCCCCACTATACAGCGAGGACAAACTATGTGAGGACAGTTAGCACTACTTGGCAGCAAAGAGGTGGGGCAGACATCCGCTGATTCTTGCAGTAGGCGGTCAAGTAGTGATGTGGAGAATGACATGGGAGATTATGTTGCAAGCTGTAAGGCTCTGCATATCGAGACCGTTGAGGAGGACAGCAGTGAAGATCAAACAATAATCATTGATGATGTAGCCAATCACACTTGGGAGCCGTGTGAAGCAAGGGCTTCATCATCATCATCATCATCGTCGGAAGAAGAGGGCGTCAGCTTGCGCGTTATGCAGGGCGCCGCCAGCAAGTATGTGGCCGTGAGTCAGCAGGGTTGCAGCAGTGCGAGGTCGGGAGCCAAACATCCATGGAGTAGACCACCCGCTTTGTAGGTCCAAGAAAGTAGCAGCATAGGAGCTCACCGTGGTAGCGTTGGTAGTAGTCAGTCAGTGTGAAGCGTTGGCAGTAAAATTACCTACTCGCCGGTGTGGCAGTTTTTTGCCAAGACACCGGAGGAGCCGAACATGTGTATATGTAGAATCTGTGGGCAGAAAGTAAATTGTGGCCAGGGAGCTAGCGTTGGCACCACGGCCCTGTTTCAACACATGCAGCGTCACCATCCAGTGGCATGGGAGAAACGTTTCTCAGATGTGGAGGTCCATCCTGCCACAGCAGCAGCACCTAGTGGCACACCTCCCATTTCAGGTAGTCAGGGCTCCAACACCTCTGCTGAAGGGAGACCGGTCTGACCGGGGGGGTTCCTCATCGCTCATGTACTACTGCCACGGTTGCTGTGGGGAGGTGGGGGGTAAGAGCAGTACCAGCTCCATTAGCAGTAGCCTAAGTCTGGAGTCGTTGATAAGCAGCTTCCTTCACCCGCCTAGTGAGGAGGGTACTCACCAGCAGCAGCAGCAGGACCTGGAGCAGACCCTGAACCAGCAGGTGGTGGCCTACTTGGACAGCGCCCCACGTAAAAGATCCGCTGGACTACTGGGCAGCCAAACTGGATGTGTGGCCGCAACTTGCCGAGTTTGCACTGGAGAAGCTGTCCTACCCGGCCAGTAGTGTGGCATCAGAGCGTGTGTTCAGTGCTGTGGGGACCATAGTTAACCCAAGGAGAACTCACTTGTCCACCCGAAATGTGAAGAGACTCACTTTTGTCAAGATGAATCAGGTGTGGATCGGCCAAGATTTCCACACACCAATGCCTTATGTATCAGATTAGATCAGCCATGAGCGATGAGAAATGAGTTTGGATTCTTCTGGCTACCTGCCTCAGCTACTATTCTGATGCTGCCACCAACCTGATGCCACACATCTGCTACAAGCTGCTCCCTCTGCCACCCACCCTCTTTACCAGGGATTGGTATTGCCATCCACCTCCCCACTCTTCACTAGGCCATTATGTAGACTTCTGATGCTGCCGCCACCTCCACAATCTGTCATTTGCCACTATGTGGCCTACTGATGTTACTGCTACCTCCAGGATTTGTCATTGAGCCACTCTCCAACCTCATACTGATGCTGCTGCTTTTGCTGCTGCCACCTCCACATTGTGTCATTGTGCCAATCTGTGGACTATTGATGTTGTTGCCACCTCCACACTGTGTGATTGTGCCACTCTGTGGCCTACTCATGTTGCTGCCACCTCCTCAATCTGTCACTTGCACTCTGTGGCCTACTCATATTGCTACCACCTCCACACTCTGTCATTGCGAATCCAGTTCAAGCTAGCAACTTCGACCTACAAGGCTCTCCATAACCTCTCCCCTTCATACATCTCTGCCTTAATCTCTAAATACCTCCCCTCACGCAACCTCTGCTCCTCACAGGATCTTCTACTCTGCTCTCCTCTTATCACCTCCTCACATAACCGTCTTCCAAGACTTCTCTCGTGCTTCCCCCACACTCTGGAACTCACGGGCCCCAACACATAGATCTCCCCCTCTCTCACCGGCTTCAAACGTAACCTGAAAACCAACCTCTTCAGGATTGCCAAAAACCAACACTAACCGAGTTGCACTGCTCCACCCCACAAACATGTCTGCCCCTCACCTTTGTTTTCTTCCCCCTCCCCTGTAGACTGTAAGCCCTCGGGGGCAGGGTCCTCTTGCCCTCTGTACCAGTTGTTAGTCATTGTTGTCACTTTGTAATTGTTTGACCCAAAGTTATTTATGTACCCGCCTGAAATGTACAGCGCCCTGGAATCAAGGGCGCTCCAAAATAAATGATAATAATAATAATAATAATAATTTTAATAATAATTGTGCCACTCTGTGGCCTACTGATATTGTTGCCACCTCTTCAACCTGTCATTGTGCCACTCTGTGGCCTACTGATGTTGCTGCCACCTCCACACGGTGTGATTGTGCCATTCTGTGGCCTACTGATGTTGCTGCCACCTTCTCAACTTGTCATATGCCTCTCTGTGGCCTACTGATGTTGTTGCCACCTCCACACTCTGTGATTGTTCCACTCTGTGGCCTACTCATCCTGGTGCCAACTGCCCACTGTCTCACTCGAGCACCCTGTGGTTTCCTAATGCTGTTTCCACCCTCCACCACTTTATGACTTTGCCTCTCTGTTTGGTTTTCCCCTTCTTTTAATCTGTCAGAAGGAATTAAAAGGACAAACAACCGATTGAAGCCATAACGCCAGTATGACGTGGTCCTTTTTTTGCATCAGGATTGTCTGATGATTAGGAAGCCAAAAACAGGAGTGGATATAGAACACAGAAGACATGCAAATATCCTATTTACTGGTAATCTATGTTTTGGATCAACTTCTGTTTGTTTTTGGCTTTAGCAATACTGATGGATTATTGACCGATTGACGGATCAAAGGAAGGGCAAAATGATCAGTGACATCAACGCAAAATTACTGCCGACATCCTCTCCACTGTTGCGGGGGGCTCTACATGTATAATCTGTGGCAATGTATAATCTGTGATACATGTATCATCTGATGTCGGTGTAAAAGGAGTGCGCTCTTTGATGATATAGTAGGATCTTGGTCCTCAGCTCGGTTCTTTCAAGCTGGCGCTGACATTAACTTGTCAGGCTGCGTTCCCACTTCAGTTATTTGGTCAGTTTTGTCCCTGTAACTGCCCAGAGGAGTGAAGTGTGAAGCGATTCTAAGAGTGGCGCCAGTCATCTGCGTGTCATGCTACAACACAGCATTGTATCAAGACCAAACCACACTCCCTATGCATATTTGAGCATGGCACAGTGTTATAAAACACCCTAAGGCTCTGTGCAGCCAGGAAATAGCTGTTTTGTAACGTGATTAGCCACAAACAAATTCGGGTCAAAACGATTTTTGCGGAAAATTCTGAGAATCTGACGAACCGAATTTTTGAGAAATTTTCCCATCTCTAGTAATAAATCATAAGTAAATGTATTTGTGGTAATTATATAAAGCCCTTGAGCTCCAATGTAGAGTGTTACGGGTGTCCCTGCGACCCGCATGTCGGGTCGCAGGCACACCCACACCTTCGCAGCGTCCCCAGCTGCGGCCGGCGCCGCAGTCCGGCATACGGGCTGCGGGCGCGCCCGCAGCTCTGACTTTCACTTACCTCGCCACACTCCTGTTCTCATTCCGGCGAGCGCTCCTGATGCCGCCGGGTGCGCGATCGCCCCCGAGAGCACGTGTGCGGTACTACAAGCAAATTTAAAGAGACAGCGTGCTGGTAATTGGTCTCACTGGGCACTGACCCTATTTAAGCCCTGCCCTTCCTTAGCCCTTGCCGAATCAATAGTGCCCCTAGCCTAGAGAGGAAGCTTTCTATTGTGTTTTGTTGCCGTTTCTGTGTACCGTATCTTTCTGCCTCCGTCCCTCAACCACGAACCATTGTCGCCTGTCCTGACCTTTCTGCCTGTCCCCAACTACGAGCTTGCTTCACAATTTTGCACCAAGGCTACCGACACAAGCAAGTCACGTCAGGGGTAGCGACTTGGTAGCAATTTGCCACAGCAAGTCCATCCCTCTTTGCGGCGGGTTCTGGTGAAAACCAGACCTACTTAAACTCCGCTCCCTGGCGTGGCTATTACCATCGCTTGTGGTGGTCCAGAGGATCCACTACCACTGACCGTTACATAGAGGCAGTCACCCCGTCTGTGAGACAAGATTAGACAATGGATTCCACTGCTCGAAAGCTCTACCATGCACATGGTTTTGATTTCAGACAACATATGGAGTAAAGATTAGTGTTGAGCGATTGCGTTGGCTATCGAGATCGATCGATGCGCTGGGTGCGCAAAAGTAAAAAAACACGTATCTGTTATGTTTTCGTATAATACACGATATTTTTTGCACCTTTCAATTCACCTGTGGTGACTATAGAATTGCTGTTTTAAGATTTACGTGGATGCTGCGTCAATGAACAAAGCTGGGTGCGCAAAAGTCAAAAAACACGTGTCTGTTATGTTTTCGTATAATACACGTTATTTTTACACCTTTCAATTCACCTGTGGTGAATATAGAATTGCTGTTTTAAGATTTACGTGGATGCTGCGTCAATGAACAATGCTGGGTGTGCAAAAGTCAAAAAACACGTAACTGTTATGTTTTCGTATAATAAACGGTATTTTTTGCACCTTTCAATTCACCTGTGGTGAATATAGAATTGCTGTTTTAAGATTTACGTGGATGCTGCGTCAATGAACAATGCTGGGTGCGCAAAAGTCAAAAAACACGTAACTGTTATGTTTTCGTATGATACACGGTATTTTTGGCAACAAACAACCTGTGCTGACTACAAGATTGCTGGATTGTAATTTAACTGCAAGGTGGATATATCAACAGTCACAGGTGTAATGGGTAAAATTAAAATGAACACATATCTGAAATGTGTACTGATAATAAAAGTGGAGTTTTGCACCTAACAAAGAGACCTGCAGTTGCTAGAAATGATGTGTATCCAATATAAGTTCAGGCTGCCCAATATTAGGAATATTTCAATAGCAAACTGTTAATAATAAAGATATTCCACTACAATGTCTACACTAAGTCTTGGTGAACTTTATCCAGTGTTCTTTATAGATAGAGCTTGTCTGTGTTCGCCCGCAGGGCCCCCCCCTGCTCCTCCCGCCGTGAATTTACAGCGGTAGATGCTGCTTTAAAATTCTCTAGCTAACTACATAAAATCTTCAAATCTCTAATCTAACTAAATTGGAAGGATCACAGCTAATAGTAAAGGTTTCTCTGTGCAGAAATAGACTAATTTCGCTGAGCTGTTTGGCCACAGGCAGAGCGCAGGTCCTATCCCTATGAGACGCTGAGAGACACTGAGGCTGAAACAGGAAACGCTGTTCTATGTAAAACGAGGTCATGTGATTTTTCCAGCCAATCGCAACCATACACATCCCAGTCATGACGTCGCACACACATCACCCTGCTCTATTCTGTAATCTGATTTGCTGGCCGGCAAAATTACAGGAAGCGCCGAAAAAGGCGCGATCTTAATAGATGATGCGCAGATTTTAACCTTAATTATCGCACGATCTGGAAATTTCGATCACCATAAAAACCTTGCCGATTTTAACTTTGTCGATAAAAATCGCTCAACACTAGTAAAGATGAACGAGCAATAAAATGTTCTAGTTCGATTAGAGCCTCAAACTTTAGTGTGTTCGGTTCAAGGTTCTATTCAAACTCAAACTCGAACCCCATTAAAGTCAATGGGAGAAGATGATCTGGTTAATTTTTATACCTATACAGGTGAGGAGAAGCTAGAATTACCATTCATAATAGTAAACTGGATACGTGAAACAACTTAGTGAAGAAAATTTGGCTCCAAGAGTCACAGAAAGAAATTCAAAAGCTAAAATAATTCATTCCTTTCAATGGCTAACTGAAAAGATGAGGACAGCTTGGAAACAGGGGCGTAGCTAGATGAGGTGCCGCAGTAGCAGCTGCTCTGGGGCGCTGCATCCTGTGGGGGCCCAAAAGCCCCTATGACACATAGGAGATTTGGAGACGGTGTGTTATTCAATTACTGAACCACCAAAACTGCAAAAACTGAACTTTTGGGGACTGAGGATGATTTAGCAAATCCAAGCACTCTGTATGATATATATATAAATGTATATGAGAGTTAGGCATTATGTGAGCCTTCAAATGTCGCCAAATAACAGCTTCTGGGAAAGATGCAGCCAGCAATACCAAACTCTCTAACTATTGATGTCTATGGAGAGGAAAATGCTATCTAACTAAGAGTAGTCTGGACAGTACAGAGAGTGAGCTGAAAAATGGCATTCTCAAGCTAATACAGTAAATACATATAACATGGTCATGTGATTTTAGCAGCCAATGAGAGCCCTACACCACAGCGATGGTATTTTTTGACACTTTTCTGTGCTCTACACTGATTGTATCACCGCCAAAAGTTCAGAAAGCCGCTGAAAACTAAACTGAAAATGGCGTGTCAAACTAGAACTAGTAGTTTACTCGAACAAACAGTAAAATGCTGAGTTCGGGAGAACTTAACTTTTCTAGAACGGTTTGAGCAACACTAACATGGAGCATTATTTTTCAGACAAACCTGATATGTTCTTTGGTGAGGATTCACTTGCAATTTACAGAAATTTTCAAAGAGATTATATATCTTGGGCAGAGATGGGTGAATTTCTCAAAAATTCGATTCGGTGACTTCGACGAATTTTTCGACAAAATTTGTTTCGGTCCGCATTACTATTTCCAGTCTGCACAGAGCCTGTATGATGCTGTAGAACGTTGTGCCATGCTTAAATATGCAGAGGGAGCTTGGTTTGGTCTTCATACAATGTTGTGTTTTAGTATGACACACATATGACTGCCGCCTCTCTTAGAATCGCTTCACTATAAAATTCCCTGGGCACTTAAGAGGGCAAAACTGACCAAAAAACTCAAGCGGGAATGTAGCCTGATAAAGTCATGGGAGCAACAGCTGGAAAAAAAACAAGCTGAGGGCTCAGATGGCAACATCAGTGAGTGTGGAGGTAACGTCAGCAGCCACAGCAGCATGAGGTCAGAGAGTGGCACAATGACATTCTGGAGGTGGCAAAAACAGGAGTAGGCCACAGAGTGGCACAATGACACAGTTTGGTGGGTATGGCAGCAGCCAAAGCAGCAGCATGAGGTCAGACAGTGGCACAATGACATTCTGGAGGTGGCAAATACAGGAGTAGGCCACAGAGTGGCACAATGACACAGTGTGTAGGTCACGGCAGCAGCCACAGCAGCAGCATGAGTTCAGACAGTGGCACAATGAAAGAGTGTGTAGGTTACGGCAGCAGCCATGGCAGCAGCATGAGGTCAGAGAGTGGCACAATGACATTCTGGAAGTGGCAAAAACAGGAGTAGGCCACAGAGTGGCACAATGACACAGTGTGTAGGTCACGGCAGCAGCCACAGCAGCAGCATGAGTTCAGACAGTGGCACAATGACAGAAATCATCAATAGTAAATGATGTGCCCTGGGTATATATCTATAGGTGCTATGTGGAAAGAGTAATTCCAATTCATAAATATAAGAGTAAATAAATCCACAGCACACGTATGAATAGATGCTTATAAAGATGAAAAATTTATCTTACAGAGAAATTGAAACAAAATTCGGTTAAAAAGAGTATGCTTCCATACAGTAAATAAGTGATCATTTGTATAATTTGTACAGATCAAATGGTATATGGCTTGAGGAAACTGTGATCGTGTGGAACGTTTCGGCTGACCATTCAGCCTTTCTCAGCCTGATCACTGTAAGAAAACAGGTGTATAAATGATACATGTAAAAATGGTCCTAGATGGAACAAAGAGGGATAGAATAAAGGGGTCAAGCACCAAGATGAAATATAGGTAAAGCATACCAAAAAAGGGAGGGGGGGAAAGGAGAGGAAGGGGAGAGACCTAGACCAGAAGAGTAGTGCATCAGAGTATGGTCAGAGAGTGTAGTATAGAAGAGAAAGTGTATTGTACAGCATAAAGATATAAACACTTACCCTAAGAGAACGGAGGAGAAAACAGAGTATGTATGGAGCAATAATGTTGGTCAGGAGCAGCGACAATAATCTGAGAAATATAAGTAAGTAAATGAATAACTGAATATGTGTGGAGCAAAAACGGGGATCCATGGGTAGTGGAACTCACCGCTATTGGACCGCTGGAGTGAATAAGCTAAAAAAACAAAAGGGAAAGGAGTAATGTAATGGGGAGCGACACTGTCTGATATCAAAGACATGTATGGAGACATGTGTAGAACCACTGGTGTGGGAAGAGAAAGCGCTGGACTTACCCTGTGGCGTGTGGAGAAACAAGGAAATGGCGCAGGAAGCGGCTGGAGAGTGGAGAGACGCGGTCCTCGGAACTCTGGTGCGAGTGCTCGCGTTAAAAAGACGCCGGCGCATGCGCAGAGGAAAATTGTCGTTCCGCGCATGCGCGAGGACCGGAGCTGTCAGAATGAAGAGAGCTGGATGTGAAAGCAGTAGAACAACAGGTGAGAGATAGAGAAGAGAAAAGAAAACATATATACAATAGTGAAAAAAGGTTAGAGGCCGGTGTCGGAAGCCAGCGACAGGGGGAAGAAGAAAAAATGAGGAAAAAAGGTAGTATATGGTGCTAAATGGAAAACATGATGGAATGTACATAATCAAAATACATAGCAAGGACAATGGATAAACGCAAGAATAATACAGGAAATTGCAGAAAAATTGTCCATAAAAATATGTACACAAACAGTGTCAGTATAGCATACATTGATGTAACTATTAAAATATTAATACTCTGGGTAAACAATGTTCATAGCAATAAATGGGCAACAAAATGTCCAATGGACTAGCATACACTGCATCATATAGATAGTTAAATTGTGATGAATGAACATGATGAGAGTATATATGAATATAGACATAACATATTTCAAGTATTGCAGGGTAAAAATGATGATGACAAGAATTAAGTATAAATGCATACAGGAAAACAAACACAGTTCTCACCATCCGAATAGATGTAAGGTATACTCTTAACGATTCTGTGAAGAAATATGAAACAATGTGATACGAAACATATAACAGTAATGGATATAAGAAATCGATATGAACATCAAGGTTTTGTTGATGCAAGGGATGTTCAGTCACAAACTTGATGTAGTGCGTCTGTGGGACCAGTCACGTAAAAGTGTAGAAAGACAGTGTATATAGTGGCTACATCAGAAGATATAGTCACACTCTCTATTAAGGCCTCCTGGGTGTAGAGAACCCAGGCGATGTATCCAAAAGGCTTCACGTTTCTTCAACAGTGAAATGTGATTCCCACCCCTCCGGGGTCTAGGGACCTGCTCAAGAACCTGATAGCGTAGTTGGCTAATATTGTGTCCTTGGTCACAGAAGTGAGCAGGAAGTGGAAGCCAAGTTTTTTTACATCGTATGGTCGATTTATGAGCAGACAATCTGTCCTTGATGCGTTGGGTTGTCTCACCTACATAAATTAAGCCACAAGGGCATTTTAATAAGTAGACCACAAAGGTAGAGTCACAAGTGAAAAATCCCTTTAAATGTATCGGTGTCCCAGTCAGGGGATGGTATACAGTATCGCCCTTTATGACATTCGAGCAGTTATTGCAATGCAGGCACGGAAAGGTGCCCAATTTGGGACTGGACAGATGGAGCTGAGGATTATGATGTTTGACAGGACCAATGTCTGCACGTACTATGTGGTCTCTTATATTCTTGGATCGCTTGTAGCAAATACGTGCTGGGCTCTGGAATTCAGGGATATTTGGATAACCATTGCGCAAAATATGCCAATGTTTACGTATCATTTGATGTAGTTTTGGCATAAAGGGATGATAGGTGTTTACAAAATTCATTCTTGGTAAGTGAGGGCCAAATGAACGGATAGTACGAGGTTTTTTCTGCATTTGGGAGACTAGTCGAGTGGGATATCCCCTGTCAATGAATTTATGAGCCATCTGGTTCAGTTGTGTCTCAAGATCTGTAGGCTGGGTTACAATTCTCCTAACCCTCATAAATTGTGAGAAAGGTAGAGAGGACTTCATATGTGATGGATGGCAGCTCTGAAAGTGGAGTAAGGAATTTCTGTCTGTGGATTTAGTATGTAGGTTGGTCGTGAGGATTCCTTCTGGTGATTTATGAACCCAGGTATCCAGAAAATTGATCTGTGTAGGATCTTGGTGAATGGTGAATGAAAGACCAGGTATCATGTTGTTAAGATAATCAAAAAAGTCAGATATGGAGGTTTGGTCCCCTTGCCAGATGCAAAAAACATCATCACTATAACGGTGCCAAGAAATTACATGCTCGCTAAAGCTGGGATGATTATAAATGTGGGATTCTTCAATGGAAGCCATAAAAGTATTGGCATAAGGGGGGGCCACATTGGACCCCATGGCCGTTCCTTGTTTCTGAAGAAAGAAATCATCACCAAACAGGAAGTAATTATCTGTGAGTACTATAGTGAGTAATGTAAGACAAAAATCTATCTCTTGGGCTGTAAGGTTGGAAGTAAGAAGCAAGTCTTGTGTAGCTTTAATGCCATCGTTGTGGCGTATAGAGGTATATAAACTATTTATGTCCAACGTGATCAAGATTGAATCGGGGGGAACTGGGCTAAGAGAACGAAGTATGTCCAGAAAATGGGGAGTGTCTCTTAAGTAGGATTTAGTTTTGATCACCAGTGGCGTCAGGACTTTTTCTAATAGTTGAGCTAACGGAGAAAAAATGGAATTTGTCGAGGCACCAATTGGTCGTCCAGGTGGATTATGGAGGTTTTTTGGGGAATTTTTTGGTAAAAGGGAAAAAACCCGGGTGTTATGGGGTTGAGGAAAAAACCCAGGAAACGGCAGTCTTTTTGTAAATGTGTTACGGGGGAAGGGCTTTTTTCCCAAGAACAGACCCCGTATTAGGTTTGGGTCAGCTAATAACGTGAAACCCAAAGTGTTCACAGTCAAGGAAATATACGGTGACATCCAAGGTTCTTCAGTCAGGGTAATATACTGTGACATCACAAGTTTTTCTACAGTCAAGGATTTTTACGGGTGCCCTCACAAGTGTTCAAACAGTCAAGGAAAAAAATACTGTAACAGAAATTTTTTGTTTACAGCCCAAGGAAAATAAAACTTTAAAACATCCAATTTGTTCTACAGCCCAAGGAAATTATACGTGACATCCCAACGGGTTTTCAGTCAAGGAAATTATACTGTGAAAACAAAAGTTTTTACAGTCAAGGAAATTTTTACTTTGAATACAAAATTTGTTTCTACGTAAAGGTAATATATTTTTTGACATCAAAAAGTTTTTTACAGTCAAGGTTTTTTATACTGTGACATAAAAGGTTTATTCAGGAAAGCAAATTTACTGTGACATCACAAGTTTTTTTTAAAGCCCAAGGTAAATTCAATTTCTCTGTAAGAAAATTTTCTCATCTTTTTAAGCATTTTTTTTCATCCCGTTTTGGTTTGGGGAAATTTTTTTATTCTTACAGTATAAAAACCTTGATTTTAGAACATTTTGTGATGTCACATT
This sequence comes from Phyllomedusa bahiana, assembly GCA_025379985.1. Classification (NCBI taxonomy): domain Eukaryota; kingdom Metazoa; phylum Chordata; class Amphibia; order Anura; family Hylidae; genus Phyllomedusa; species Phyllomedusa bahiana. Next base: position 27,509 of record JAODAL010037056.1, on the reverse strand, counting down.
TATTACCTTTAAAAATTGAAAAACATTTGGGTGATGTAAAATTTAAAATTCCCCTTGACTTAAAACCCCGTGTGATTTAACAGTATTTTAAACCTTGACGGGTAAAAACACTTGGTGATGTCACAGTAAATTACCTTGACTGTAAAAAACACTTGTTTGTCACGTATATTCCCTGACTGTAAAAACCTTTTTTGTGATGTCACAGTAAAATTACCTTGCCCTGTAGAAACACTTGTGAGCCCTTTAGTTTAGAAATTTTTGGGGTGAAAAAAATTGTGATGCCCCCGTATATAACAAACCTTGGTGAAAGAAACATTTAAACCTTGTGATTTCACAGAAATATTACCTTCCCTGTAAAACCCCTTTTGGTGATGTCACAGTATATTACCTTGCCCTTTTGAACATTTGTGATGTCACAGATATTACCTTAAATGAAAAACATTTGGGGTGTGTTGCCCCAGTATATTCCCTTGACTGTAGAAACTTGTGATGTCCAGTATATTCCCCTTTGACTGTAGAACACTTGATAAAAACAGTATTTTACCTTGACTAAAAAGAACATTTTGTGATGTCACATTTATATTCCTTGACTTTTAAAAACATTTGTTGATGTCCCAGTAAATTAGTTTGACTGAAAACATTGTAAAGTCACGTATTTTCCCTTTGGACTTTTAAAACACTTGTGATGTCACAGTAAAATACCCTTGACTGAAGAAAAATTTTGTGATGTCACAGTTTTTAAACTGACTGAAAAACCACTTTTGATGATCAGAAATTTTAAACCTTTGACTGTAGAACCCCTTGTGATGTCAAAGTATATTAGCTTGACGGGGTAAAAACTTGTGATGCCCACAGTATATTACCGGGACTGTAAACACTTAGGAGGGTCACGTTATATTACCTGACTGAAGAACATTTTGTATGTCCCCAGAATATTACCCTTGATGTAGAACACTTGTGATGCCCACAGATTTTTCCTTGACTGTAGAACCCCCTTGTGTTGTAAACATTTATATTCCCTTTTTCTGTAAACACTTTGTGATGTCACGTATATTCCCTTTGGGACAGTAAACACTTGTGTTGCCCAACAGAAATATTACCTGACTAAAGAAAATTGTAGGGCCGGGAATTTTCCCCTTTGACTGTAAAAACCCTTTGTGATGTCACTGTATATTACCTTTACTGTAAAACCCACTTGTGATGTAAACATTTAAAATTACCTTGACGGAAGACACTTGTGATGTCCCCAGTATATTCCCGGGAAACCGAAAAAACCTTGTGAGGTCCAGTATAATTACCGGGACTGTAGAAAAACTTGTATGTACAGTATAATTCCCTTTGGACTGTAAAAACATTTTAGGGTTCACAAAAAATTTACCTGCCCGGAAAAGAAACACTTGTGAGGGTCACAGTATTTTACCTTGACTTTTAGAAAACTTGTGATGTCCAGTGTTTCCCTTTGGGACTGTAGAACACTTGTGATGTCACAGTATATTACCTTGCCTTTAAAACATTGTGGATGTCACAGTATATTCCCTTGACGTAGAACTTGTGATGTCAAAGTATATTACCTTGTCTGAATAACACTTGTGATGCCCACAGTATATTACCTGATGTAGAACACAGGGTGATGTCACATATATTCCCTGACCAAAAAACACTTGTGATGCCCCAAAAGTTTTTCCCGGGCCCGAAGAACACTTGTGATGTCAAGAAATATTCCCTTTGCCCTGTAGAAAAACTTGTGATGTCACAGTTATTCCCTTTGGGACTGAAAGAACACTTGTGATGCCCACAGTATATTCCCTTTGACTGTAAAAACCTTGTGATGCCCACAGTATATTCCCTGATTTTGAAAGAACACTTGTGATTTTCCCCAATTATTTTTATGAAAAGAGGTGATATTCCCCCCTCGGGGTAACCCAAAAAAATTCGGGGGGTTGAATAGAAGGGGGAAACCCCCAAAAAACGGCTTTTTGGAATTTTTGTTTGAAAATAAAAAAAACCCTGGAAGTAGTAAATGTAAACCTTTTTTCCCTGGCTGTACGATTGCCCGGGGGTACGGCTCGCTAGAAGGTTTTGGGGAAACTGAACCCCGAAGGTTGAAAAGTGTAAAAGCAGCTGGGGAAACATCCCCCCTGTGGAAAAAGTGGGCCCGAGATAGAAATTCCCAAAAAGATACTTAAACCCGGGTTTTTGGGCCTTTTGAAGTAAAAGGGGGGGATCGGGGATCTAGAGCGCTAGGAGTAGAACTAACAAGAAGCAATGGTTCTTCTTGTAAAAGGGTTTTATTGTAACATAACGCTTTTCACTGATATCATCATCAGCTTCATCAGATGTATAGGGAAGTTCAGGATATAATCAGTAAGCACTGGAACCTCTTGCTCAGAGACCCCATTCCTGATAAGCCTCAATTCATCTATAGAAAAAGTAAAACGTTAAAAAACATTCTTGCACCCTCTAGATTAAGGCAACATAAAGAAACCCCCATATCGGAGGAAAGTTGCACATCTGTAAACTCAGGATCTTCAGCGTGCAATCACCATTGTTGTAAATGTTGTTCCGTTATAAAAACCAGCGACCATTTTATTTCTAGTGCTACCGGAGAAAAATTTAAAATAAAAGGCCACCTCACTTGTGCAAGTACATATGTTATATATTTGATCACTTGCCAGTGCAGGTTACAATATATCGGCAAGAACCTCTACAAAGCTGTCCCGTGAACTGGTTAACCCCTCGATATGATATCAAAACATAAAGAATGGTCTATAGTATTCCGCGACATCTAGCCGATTTCCATAGAGATGAGGAACCCGTTTTTACCATACAGCCTATTGAACACGTTGACCATTCTTATCCCGATCGTGGCAAAACAATTAGAACGGTACCGTGCAAGCATATTGGACTGTATAAACTCAACACACTTAGACCTCATGGCCTATATGAAATGCATGAATACATCATCAATTAATTTTTATATGTTACTCCACCTTGTTTTTTTTTTTTTTTTCCCCTACCATTCCATTATCTATCTCTCATATAATTGTTATTTTTAGAATTTTTAATAGGTTTGGATATCGCCAAATAGAGTTTTTTTATACATCTTTTACCCACCTGTCAATTAATTAATTATTTATTTTTTTTTTTTCCCCTCCAGTTTTAAAATAAAATCACATATATATATAATAAAGTAATATATATTTTATATTTATTTATTTTTTTTTTTTATCAAGTTTTTCGTCATATCCGCGTTTTATATCTTATATGATTTTTATGTGTTGCAAACCCATGTTATTTATTTTTTTCTACACAGTTTTTATTATAATTTATTTATGCATAAAATTAATGTTTGATTTGCAATAAGCACTTTACTCATTCTTACTTGCACATTAGAAATTTACATTGTATTTCCGATCTTAAAATTTGCACAAATAACAGTTGTACTGCTTCGAAGTTTTATATGCTAAGTCTATGTTGTTATTTACCATTGATGTTCCTTCTTCTATGTGTGTTTACTATTTTACGTTCATTCCATTAATCCTATGTTTATTCTGCCTCGCTTTGATATAACTAATTGCTCGTTCATTCAGCCTCGTTCCTATTAAAGTTGTACAACTGTTTGGTATAGCACAACTGAGGAAGCTGATGATGATATAAGTGAAAGCGTTATGTTACAATAAAATCTTCGCAAGAAGAACTATTGCTTCTTGTTAGTTCCCTTCCTAGCCGCCTCTAGAATCCACGATTCCTTTTCTACTTTAACGGCACAAAACCGGTTCAAGTATCATTTGGCAATCTTCTACCCTCGGCGTCCCACGTGGAGAGCCCAGGCGGGGATCGTTCCGGAGCTGCTTCACGGACTTACAACCTTTGGATTCTGTGCCACACACTTTCTAGCGTGCTGTACCGCGGACCATAGTACAGCAGAAATAGGTGAGCACTGTACTACTGTCCAGGTTGTTTTGTATTTTCTAGCAAGAATTCAACTGCGCTTTTGGTTTCCAGCCCCTTTATTCTACCCACGGATATTGCTTACCTGAGGGAGAATATCACGCTTCTTTCATCACTCTGCATCCTCCAAAGGATTGAAAAGCTGGACAGGCGCCCCAGATGATTTCCATTGTTCATCACCCTGAATAAGGGCAAGCTTTCATTTCTTGCTGTACAGAACCGAGTACAGCTAAAAAAGGTGAGCGCACCGATATCTAGCCGCATACAGCGTTATAATATTTAGCGATAATACACTACATATTTTTTTCTGTCTTTTATATACCCCATCCACGGAGTTCTGTCATCATGGACTATTTACATCAAAGACATGCTACAAGGGAGCAATTAATGGACAAATTACTATCTGGATCTGCACCACAGCCTCATAATGTATACCCCCCAAATAATTATAAATATATATATATATATATTTCCCCAAAATTATATTTTTTCAACCCCCACCCCCCCCCCCCCCCCCCCCCCCCCCCCATTTAAAATGGAAACCTCCAGGTTCTTGCGAGATTAAATGAAAAGACGACGCTCCCCTATATAACATCACCAGGTCTTTAGAGAAATCTTTATCTGCTGAAAGTTTTTCACATATTGATGCCAATTTTCTGAAAATGTATTTGGAGGAAAAACTCATACCTAAGGGGCTGATTATTTACAAACCCAATCCTTTCTCTGCCAGGGATGGCTCTTTTGAGAAACTCTGGCAAGAAAGTTTAGACAATTGCTCATATAATCTAATGTCATTGTTAATGGAAAAAAGAAGGGAGAATTGCATACAAATAGCGAAGGAGATAGAAGAACATATACTATCTTTTTCTTTATATAAAACACACCCGGAATTTGCTGATTTAGAACAAAAAATTGTTAACAACCTAAAGAGGAATGAACTTGATGTTATTAACAAAAAGTTACATAAATTCACCCGTGATAGACTAAATAAAAATAGATCTTTCAATTCCAACCAGACGAACCTTAGAGACAATAATGAGCAAAGGGGAACAAATATAGAGCCCCTGCCTAGCAAAGAGAATATGGGAGCTAAACCCAAAACATATAGTACTATAGCTAGATCTAATGAACCAAGTAATCAATTTAGGTTCAGAAAAAATAGTAATGATTCTTACAAAGGGGAAAATAGCAGTAGCCCCAGATTTTTTCTCAATTCCAATTGGAAAAATTCCAACATAACTTCCAAGAGAAATATTCCAAATAATCAATACAAATCCACTAACTCAGGAACAATCAAAAGAAAAGAAACATTAAACACAAATAATCCTACTAATAAGACGGTTACACCTAATCTCCCTAATTATAGTCATGAATTACAGAGAGAATACCCTCTTATAATACAGAAAATCAGCGAAACAGCTGAGATGCTAGAAAATGGAAGTGCAGAGGAAAACAAAAATACAGGAGATGAAGATTCCCAATTAGGGAACCTATATATAGACATAAAACTCATGCACAGGATACTCTTAATGAATCCATATACTCCCTTCCCCCTTCACTGGGTGTCGACCCGTCTCTACTATTCACACAACACCCTTCTTCACTAATTCCTCCCAGTGGGACTACATGTTCACTTTTAGATTCCAATTTTCCTCATACCATATTCTTCACCAGCCATCTTAACAACTGCAGTCTTGAATCCACCACCCTACGTTGCCAAACCATTTACCTCCTCCATATATTATCGATCTCACCCAAGGAGATCCTAACCCCATTCCTATTCAGGATAAAAATCCTGACATAGAAGCTACACCTACTCAAGGAGGGGAGTCTTTTTTAGGATCAAACCCAAGAATCCATGTTTACAACACAATAGAAGAAAAACTAAAGCCACTATTCACACTAGACACTATGAGTCAGGTATACACACCAGACAGAAAACGCAAATTACCACTAGGGGAGTCAGAGGAGGCCCAAGTAGAAAAAATTACCAGATTAGGTACCAATTGATTAAACGAGCACGTAAGAGAATTATACATAAAAATTCCACACAAACAACAAAATTAGAAAAAATATTTAATCTATCTAATTATCAATTAACTGAATCTGAAGAACAAGTATTAAGGAAAGGACTTGGTTTCAGCCCAGACAGCGAGGTAGACGATTTTATAGTATTCCAGGATATCCAGAAGTTCGCTAGAAAACTAACGTTAAAACGATTTTTCAAAAACAAAAGTAAAAATAAAGCTACAATAGACGTTTCCCAAGAGTCTATACCCCCGGGGCGCATCGGACCCTCTGTAAAAGGCTACTTCTTTCATTTATCCCGATATCCTCACAAGGGTATTTAAATCCACCAGTTTTTATTGATCCATAGGTTTAGTTGATATTAGGAAAATTATAAAAAAACTTCCAAAAAGATCTAATTTGACCAAAAAAAGAAAAACAAGCCCTTACATCCTTAAAGAAAAACCAGGAAATTGTTATCAGAAATGCAGACAAGGGGGGGTCAGTAGTGATCCAGAATTACCAGGAATATAATGCTGAAGCACATCGAATTTTAGATGATGAAAAATATTATAAAAAAGTGGAATCTACAGTATATGATAATCTGAAAATTGAGTATACCCATTTTTTAAAACATAACTACGATCAGGGTACTATATCAAAAGAAGAATTCTTTTTTCTGACAACCAAAGAAGCCACTATACCCTTCTTTTATCACTTACCGAAAGTCCATAAAAATCTACAGAACCCCCCAGGAAAGAAGCTACATAATCTCAGGTATAGGCTCCACTTATATAATCTTTCCCATTTTCCTGGTTATCCAATGCAGCCTATAAGTTGGTAAGTTGCACCAGTTTTTCTCAAAGATTCTGATGCAGTACTTAGAGATTTAGTTGGTACTGAGTGGAATGAAAAATATATTTTAGCAAGTCTTGATGTAACTGCGTTATATTCCAATATTGAACATTCTTTAGGGATAAATATCATCCAAGAATTTTTGGATACAGAACCTGTTTTTTCCCCAGCTTTTAAAAAGTTTTTAATTGAAGGTCTTACACTTTATGAAAACAATTTTTTTAAATATGAAAATACACTTACACAGCAACGGGGGACCGCCATGGGGACCAGAGTCGCACCTTCCTTCGCCAATCTTTTTATGGGGTCCTTTGAATCTAATTTCATCTATAATAGTCAATATACCGGTCATATTAAATATTATAAAAGATACATAGATGATCTTCTGTTCATTTGGGAGGGCTCAATAGACTCCTTCAACATTTTTGTAGATTTCCTCAATAGGAACCATTGGGGTATACAGTTCACGGCCACTTCCAGTTATAGTGAACTAAATTTTCTTGATCTTCATCTGTACTTAGAGAACAATCAAATTATGTCTAAATCATTTTCAAAAGTTACTGATTCAAAACTACCTAGCTTTTAGGTCTAACCATCAACGTAAGTGGATTAGCAATATCCCTACGGGCAATATCGACGCATCAGGAAACTGTACCGATCGACAAAATATTTACCACCACGGCTGAAATAAACTTACAAATTAATTTTTTACAAAAGGGCTTACCCAAAAGGGCCTATTTGAAAGGTGCAAAAGTCGAGCGCGAGTCTTACTCTAGAGCAACATTTAGCACCTAAGAAAAAAGAAATTAATAAGGATTTCACTTTCTGCTTCACAACAACCACACCAATTACCAATATAGGGAAGTTCAGGATTATATTCAGATAAAGCATTGGATAGAATACCCTTGCTACAGGGGACCCCATTCTCAAGGAACATTCCTGATAAACCTCAATTATCTACAGAAAAAGTAAAAAGTTAAAAAAACATTCTTGCACCCTCTAATTAAGGCAAAAAAAAACCACAAAAAAAGGAACCCCTATATCTGAGGAAAGTTGTACATCTGTAAAGTTAGGATCCTCAGCGTGCAACCATCATTGCTGTAAATGTTGTTCCATTATAAAAACTAGTGACCATTTCATTTCCAACGCTACCGGAGAAAAATTCAAAATAAAAAGCCACCTTACTTGCGCAAGTACATACGTCATATATTTGATCACTTGCCGTGCGGGTTAACAATTATTCTTGGTAGACTACCACAATGCTTCCAGCCGCACTGGTTAACCATCGATATGATATTAAACACATAAAAAGGATGGTCTATAGTATCCCACGTCTTCTAGCTGACTTTTCCATAGTGATGGAGGACCTGTTTACCATTCAGCCATTCGAAACAACGCTTCGACCAATCATATCCCGATCGTGCAAAACATTAGGGGTACCGTGAAGACATATTGGGATGTATTAAACTCAACACACTTAGAACCTATGGCATAATGAAATGCATACGAATCCATTCATTCAAATAATTTTATCTGTTCTCCCCTTGCTTTTTTTTTTTTTTTTTTTCCCTCCCTTCCATTATCTATCTCTCAATATACTTGTTATTTTTAGAATTTTTATAGGTTTTGGATATCGCAAATAGAGTTTTTTTATACATCTTTTACCCACCTGTCAATTAATTAATTATTTATTTTTTTTTTTTTCCCCTCCAGTTTTAAAATAAAATCACATATATATATAATAAAGTCATATATATTTTATTATTTATTTTTTTTTTTTTTTTATCAGTATTTACGTCTTATCGCGTTTTAATATATCTTATTATGTTTTTATGTGTTGCAATACCATGTATATTTATTTTTTTTACAAGATTTTTTATTATATTTTATTTATGCATAAATTTAGGTTTTGATTTGCATTAGCACTATATCTTTATTACTTGCACATAGAAATATACATTGTATTTTAGATCTAAATTTGCAAAAATAACAGTTGTACTGCTTCGCCGTTTTATATGCAAGTTCTATGTATTATTTACATTGAGGTTCCTTTTACGATGTGTGTTTACTATTTACGGTTCTTTCATTAATCCTCTGTTTAATTCAGCACTCGATTTGATATACTAATTGCTGTTCATTCAAGCCTAGTTCCTTATATAAACTTGTCACACTGTTTGGTATAGCTATTGTGGAAGATGATGATGATATCAGTGAAACGCGTTATGTTACAATTAAAATCTTCTACAAGAAGAACTATTGCTTCTTGTTAGTTCCCTTCCTAGCGCTCTAGATCACGATTCCTTTTCTACTTTAACGGCCAAAACCCCGGTTCAAGTATCATTTGGTAATTCTCACTACTGGTGACCGGCGCCGTACCCTGTTCCTGTACACATGGCAGGGTCTTCCTCTCTAGTACAGGGCAGGCGGTGGCACAGCGTTTATGGCTCTGACGCTGTTCAGCACAGAGCAAGCATTGGCAGTAGTTTAATCCTCCTGAAGGCATTGCTTTAGTGTATCAGTGATCGTGATTGGAAGAGCAAATACAGCCCTGCTTGTGGGGGTAGTCAAAGGGCAAGCTTTTAAGGTATAGCCATAGGGACAGTTATCACTATTACTCTCCTATACATGGGGTGTATCGATAAAGATTTTTGTTAGCATCTTTAACCATCAATGGCAGTGATCAATCAGTGCAGGACATAAATAATGATTACGGTACTTTATTTTGCTAAAAGAAACAACGCGTTTCGTGTAAATGGTTAATGGAACCTGAGGAAGTGTAAGTGTAATTGTACACGAAACGTGTTGTTTGTTTTAGCAAACTAAAATAATTATCTATTTGTTCATCTAAGAAGATCTGCGCTGATTTGATCATTGCCATTGTTGGAGGTTCTATCAAAAACCTTTATTGATACCGGGATCATTGTCCTCCCTGTACCTTTTAGAGGACAGTGGAAAGTGATACCCCACAGACTGTGACCCCTGGTTCCCACAATTATTATCCCAGAATTATCTAGGCTACTGCAGAGTGTTGTGCCTTCATTTGCACAACACTCAAAGGTTAGTATATAGTTATATATGTATACAACTTGGAACTGTCACAATACAATATTCCGCTAGGGAGCGTTGACTCCTATCTGTTTTTTCTATATACTTGGGGTGTACCTGCATTGTATCTCCACCAAACCGTGCACCTGCTTCATCCGTCCACTGTCTGCTTACCGCATCATCTAACAGTGAGCATTTTATTGATATGCTTCATAATGCCTTTTCATGCAATTGCTGGTGTTCTTCTTGTGTTGCTTGTAGTTTGGATTCCCCCGTGTTGTAACACTTTCCCCTTAAGGTGACTAAGCTACCAATAAAATTAATAGCAGGTAGCATTATCTACTCTCCACTTTTTACAAAACTATATGCACATTACTATGTATACTTTATATGGTATATACTACATTCTCTATAGCGCTAACAATCAAGCATTATTTACATATAAGACGACTAACAGACGTCCATCCAAGAGGCACATTAAATGCATGGAAAATTGCCACCAGAAGAACGTCATGGATTAGTGGGTGCACTGCAACTATTGCTTTGGTAGAGAGAGCTTCTAATATGTTTTTCCTTTAAGAGCCTTGTCGAGTAGCAGACTCCCTTGTTACCTGCCTGCCTTATGTCAATATATTTTTAATTATCAGGTCTTTAATTTTATAAGGTTTCTGATGTAAAAATCAATACAGAGTGACAGAAGGAATTTTAATAACAGAATTTGTAAGAAAGGACTTTACAGAAAGGAACTCTCTGTTCTCGCACTCGTGTTCTGTCCTTTCTTCACTGAGTCTGAGTGATGCTGACCTTTGGGTAATATTACTGTGAAAGCTGTACAATACTTCCCCACTGCATTCTCGCCATCAGCAGCTATAAACTGGATGAGTAAATTGTCTATTATGCTCCTGGCTGGAACAGAAACATACCTTAAATACAAAATCAGAAAAATTCCCATTATCAGTTGCTCTCTCAGTATAAATCAGAATTTCATTGCCGACTTTAATGTGAACTAAAAACGTATTTAAAAATAACTGTACAGGAAATGTATAGTTTTGTTTGTTTATACGATCACCCTAATAAAAGAGTATGACCGTATAAAATGCTGGTTATCAGATATCAGATCTTAAAAGCCTCTGTTCAGAAAGAAGGACTGTATAGTCAGATGTAATGTTGTGCTTTAGATTCGAGTCAATGTCAAATTTGATATAAATCTATGCAATTCAATTGAATTTTTGCAAAAAATTAAAAAAAATCAACCCTCAACCTCAAACCAAGCTTTGGTTTAGGATTAAAGTTAGGCTTTTAGGGGTTTTACAGTGTTATCTTACCTTCCAGAATTGCTCCAGATCTTATGTCAGTCCCACGTTGGCATCGTTCAGGTTTCCCTAGGTTACTCTCATGTTTTGTTAACAGACGTCAGACGTGGTCCACACTAATGTCTGACATCACTTACGCTTTCTGGGGTATAAGGATAGCCTAGAGAAACCAGAAGTGACATTGTACGGTTGCACCAGAAGTGACACTACGGGCCACATCTATGAAAACTGTTTAGGTCTAAAACTCACTATTTTGCCCATAGGTTACTATGGGCAAAAAAGTTAGTTTTAGACCTAAACAGTTTTCATACATGTGGCCCTACATTGGGAGTCCTGGAGCACCACTAAGTAAATAACCCATAAAACATCCAAAAATCTCTCATTCTGACCCTAAGCTACTGTTAGAACTAAGTATAAGGTTAGAGGTAAAGATACGATTAGAGTTTTTCAGTGTTGAACTGAACAGAGCACTGTTCAAGCAACACTAGTCAAGTGCATCTAAAGAACACAACATAAAGGTTCAAACAGATGCTCCCTTTACCATTATCATTTGAAGCTAAGTAATATGCTTGGCATCAGACTGGAAAAAACAGTAAAAATGGGTGTACTTTCCTCTCAGCCAATCAGTATTGTTGGGAACACTTCTGGCAATGCTGAATATTTGGAGCAGATGCCAAACGCCTAATGCTCTTTCGAACCAATTGTCAAGCACAGTGTACTAGCCACAAATACTGTTCTGTAGGAGATATTTAAGAGATGTCAATTCTCTTGACATGTCTATTTTAGTAAGGTAAATAATAAACTGTCACCTGGGTTTTACCAACTAAGGGGGACATGTATGATCGGAGCTTTCACATATTTTCAGGCGTATAATGCGCCTCATTGTGCCGGCTCCGCCATCGGACGCACCTCATGCGCTGTTAGGCGCAAGGTTCACCACTTTGTAATGTGCCTAACATAAAAGGGCGTTTTGGGGCGGGACGCACCGCATTCGAAAACTTCGACGCATATATGAATGCGGGTCGGAAAAGTGAGGCGCATTACAGCTCCGACAGGCAGACCTATTTCAATGTTGTCTGTCTGCCGGAGGGATCGAAGTTTGCACCGCATGTATGAGTGCACTTCGGCACCGGCATACATTAGGCGCAGTTTTTCCGGTAAAAAATGTGAAAACAAGAGCTTTGACGCGCCGATCTTCATATGTGTCCCCCTAAGAGTGTGCCCCTGCACACACTGACTGTCAGCACTGATTGGAGAATTTCAGTCTATGCAGGGACACACCACCAATTGGTAACACCCAGGTGACAGATTCACTTAACACATTTGTAGAAGGAATGACATAGATCCTCCATAACATATGCATAAAGAGAAAAAGCTCTAGAATTGTTATTTTACAGAGAACACAAGGATTAACTTAGACATATCAGGAGATGTCACTGGTCTTCTTTAATACTGAATTCTTTAAAGTGTCTTTGTCATGACTCTTTTTGACGATGACTTTTGATGATTTCCATTCTCTGATATCGAATAGTAAAACATTGTCTTGCTGTTGAGTACTTTTTTTCTTTCGGCACTGAAGAGGTCAATAAAACACATTTTGGCTAGGTTACTGGTGCCACATCTGCTGACATTTACCATGGACTGTCCTGCAGTCCTGTCCTGGGTCTTATACAGCTAAAAGTTACAAGCAATTTCTTAACATTCTCTGCTTTGATCATCTCAATTACATCTTTTTAGCCCACATACCTGACATGCTAATTGGTTGAAATGTCATTGGTTGCCCTTGAATCCAGGTTCTGGGCCAGTGAGCTAAATACCTACACGTTGAAAATGGTGCATTTCCTAAGAGAAGAATCTTCCTGAGGGAGATCTTAAACTCGATTGAAGGCTGCCACTTATGCTAGGGGTGAGCATTGTAGCGGTCGAGCTGATATTGAGCCGAGCAGTTCTGTGGCTGCTGACTTTTTAATTAATTTAAAATCAATGTGTTAGTCATGCATGCCTGTGTTATAGCAATTTAATACATGGCAGCTTTGTGTCCATTATTTGAACGTTTAGTGGGCTGATGCAATTGCTCAGAAGTATTCTTTTGGGAACAAGTGAGTCAAATTTTTATACAGGCAGAAGAACTGCAAAGAAAGTATCGTTTTAGCACCATCTTGATAGCTAACAGTAATGTTGGTTATCTTTCTGCTCAGTACCTTACTGTGGAAGTCTAAGAAAGTGGTTGCTGGCTAAAGCAAACTTTAAATTGCTTTAACTTTGCTATTCTTGTAATATCTATTATAATAAGTATATCTATCTATCTAATATAAATGGTTACGAATGATCTGACGTGACACTTGGGTTCCTCTCAGCTACCTTAAACATGCCTGGAATTGTGTGGCATCCATCATCCGTTTCTGCAGGGAATTATTTACGATGAAGCCGTCATCAGTGTGTGATGTAGCCATAGGACACCACTTCTTTGCCTTTCTGTGACTCTTCCAGTCTCTCTGGATCTCTATTGCAATCTGCTGATGACACTCTATGACAGTATAAGTTCAGTGGCCACTTCCGTCTGAAAGCATCCCGGTTGAAGCCTCGCAATTGCGAGGTACTGTTGATCAATTGTAAGGTGTCTTGGTCTCATGATGTCAAAATGGGAACAGCATGATGAGGAGGACTGTTCAAATCCCAATTCAAATTGATCCCAAATTGATTGGGCGATTCAGGGATCAAACAACTCTTGGGAATTTTTGCCATTAATACCCTTGTTAGAGATCATCATCCTGAAATATCAACCAAAAACCAAATAACCCTAACTTGTAGTTGCACAGAGTTGTCGTCATGGAAGATGGTTATAATTGTTTTAAAAGTAATGTTTTTTAAACCGTGGACAGAACCATCCCCCTAAACCATTCAAAAGACGATGAAATACTGATCGGATTCTTAAACATAATCCAATTTTACAGCTGCCATGTGGCCATAACCTAAGACTGACTTTGTTGCCCATGGCAACCAATCAGAGCTCAGTTCTGATTGGTTGCTATTGGCAACAAAGACAGACTTACTACTAGAGAGTTTTTATACATAAAGCCCATGGTATCTATTCCTGTTATTTAAACCAATCCATTCCAAAAAATAATATATGTTAATCAATGACTTATATGTACCACAAAGCGGTTCTATTAAAGAACATGATTTATCCTGGAAAATGGAAAAATAAAAATATTACGCTGACAAATTATTATTTTTTTGAAATGTGCTACTTTGGTACATGAGCAGTGAAAGAAAAAAATATTTAGTAGGGCTGTAATCATAACATGACAAGCACAAAGGTTACTATTTTTATATAACTCACATCACATGATATAATTTTAAAATGCAAAAAACATTGGATATACCCCAACTGGTGCCATTGAAAAAATACAAAGACATGTAAAGAAACAGCAAGTCATTATACAGTTATATCAGAAGAAAAATAAAAAAAAAAGTATGGCTCTGAATACAGCAATGAAAAAACAAAAACATCCTATGGTCCTTGATACTAAATAGGCTTGGTCCATGAGGGTTAAGTGGCACCAAAGTGGAGAACCCCTTAAAATAGTTGGTGATTATCTGTATTTTAGATCATCCTAATGTACCCAACTATCCCACACTGTAAATACAGCACCTTGCATTATACTGAGTGTTGCGGGTTGAAGTCACAACCTGAATCTGAGCGAAATACCCAAATTTGGTTTAGGGTTTGGGTTTATTTATTTTTTACCAGTTTTTAACGGTTAACTTACCATACTGCTCTACAGTGCTTCCAGACTGGTGCTTCCAGACCAAAAGCACTGTGGAGTACTAAGTTAGCCCTTACAAACTAGCAAAAACAAATAAAGCCAACTTTTCGGTTTGCGGTTACGGTTATGGTTAAGATTAGGATTAGAGAAAAAATATTCAGGTTCAGGATGTCCCGCACCTTTTTTTTTTTTTGGGGGGGGGGGGGGTCAACTAGTGTTGAACTGAACAGAGACTGGTTGGAGCAAAACTACAATATAGCAAAATTATATGGTATGAAGATCTTGCAGTGCTCATGCTGGAAACGACATGCACATCAGATACATAAAGGCTGTGGGGGGAATATTTTTTTCTTTACCTATGCTCGTTATGTCAGATTATAAGAATGTTTCACCTGCTGATTGACAGATGAGTGCTACTTCATGTATCAACAAGCAAACTGAACAGGTGTGCAGTGTCTATTCATGGAAAGCATCCATATTCACTCACAAGGTTCCTTCTTTGACAGGGATTTTAAATGAACATGTAACAACTGAGCTTGCCGTTCTATGCCAAGTGAGTAACCATGTGTTTGCCCAACAACTTCCAGATGTTGTATTTTGGCTACAGCTGTGATGCAAGTTTTTGATTCTCTAGGTAATTACATTGTTCTCATCATACTTGTTATACATGACTTGAGTATGATTATCAATAAAAATGTCTACAGTATGTTCCTATAGGACATGTAGTTATAAGTAAAAACCTGTAAGATCTGTTACAAGGATTTATATTCTGCTGCCACTTTCTGATAGCAGTTTCAGGTTCCAGAGACGACTGTCCTGGGATTAATTTGTAGGAAAAATGTCTGTGCTTGAAGGTTCTGTGAAAACTTTTACTATGGTAATTGTATAACAGAACTTGGACTTACTCTTGGACTTTGCCACAATAATCCAGCATTGGCCACCATCTAACCAAAGAGTGGACCTGCCCCCAGTGCTTTACAGTCCAGTTGTATTGGTCATGTGTCGATTGTAGGAACGTTTGTTATTGAACAGAGGTCAGCATGGACACTCTGACTGGTCAGTAGCTGTAAAGTCTCGTAAACTCCAAACTGCATTATACTGTATGTTCCAGTACCTTTCTATCACAGCCAGGATAATCTTTTAAGTAATATCTAAAACACTAAGCTTTGATTGAGATTGAGCCAGATGAGCTAACCTTCACTCTCTATGAGCATTAAAGGGAATGTTTAATCAAAAATGTCTTATTGTTTAACTCATGTTTTTATGTTAAACACCTTTTTTAAGAATTTTTGGTTATTTTTTTTAATTTTCCATATCACTTTCAATATTTTTTAATAGTTCTTAAGTCCTGCAGTTTTCACTTTGGCCACTAAGCCTAATAACAGTCTGACACTTCCTGTTCTGTATAGAAATATTCTCAGTTGTCTGCTCATTATCAGCACAAAGAGGGTCAAACTGAAAGTAGACACCAGTGTGAACAGATAACACAAGATCCACCAGTCACAAGAGGAGATAGTCACAGTTCACCCTTTCACCTTCCTGCTCAGTGACTTCTTCCCAGGTTACAGAGCATGACTAGAACTCTCCTATAGAAGTCAGTCTGAGTCAGTCTTAAGTCTCCTATGTGCATGAAGCTACTGTAAAGCGTCTCTCTGACTGCTGTTAAAGCAGTGCAAAAAAGGCCTAGTGCCAAAAGTGAAAACTGCAAGACGTAAGAATTATTAAAAAATATTGAAAGTGATATGAAAAATGTAAAAAAAAAAAAAAAAATCCTAAAAAATGTGTTTAACATAAAAACGGGACTTAAACAATGACTCATTATTTGATGACACATTCCCTTTAATGAGCTTTGGGCATGAATAGCCATGTTACTAGTTCCCCTGCCTTAACTATGCATATAGGGAACACCCCATAGGAACCTACCTTGCCTAAGATGCTTTGACCCAGGTATGTAGGCACCACAATTTAGCCTTTGTTATAGCAGCTCAGATCCTTATTCTACCTATCTTTCCGGCTTCCATCAACTTTAGAAATTAACGGTTCGCTTTCCACCTAATGTATTCCACCCCTTGACAGGTGCCATCATAATGAGATAATGTGATTGATGTCACTTGTCAATGGTCTTAATGTTATATGAGCCATGAAACATGACACATACTTAGCATAGAGGCCAGTCTGAAAAATGGTTAAGGGAGGAAAAATTAGCGGTTAAGAGTTAATGTGAAGAAATTAAGGGGTTAGCTATATGGAGTTGAGTGGTATAGGGTAGGGAGGAGTGATTTTTTTTTTTTAAAGGGGTGTGAGGCTTGTCGAGTCAGGATGGGAGAGGAGTTAAGAAGTTTTATATACTTACAAGGAAGCAGAGGGTATCAATTGCTGCCAGTTCCATTTTGTCCCATCCACCTGCCCTAACATTAGTGTATTTGGTTGTATGCTGCTTTCTCTTACAGGTTACAAATAGGAGTTGTTCTACCAGGGTAGATATAGGTCATGCATCGAGTGATAATTTTGATGAAGGTCATATTGTGGCTGAAAATGTTGACGCCCATAATATTCAATTGTCGCCATTGTGATGTCTGTTTGAACCTTAATAAAGAAATATCTAATTAGCAAGAACAGTGTGGTTGATTATATTGGATTTTACCCAATGAATAAGATAGCCCTGACCAAGAACCCCAGTAAATCTGAGGACTGAGCACCACATACAAGCTGGATTTCAAGTACAGTTTGCTGGGAGTCTTCTGCTGCATAGCAAGCAAAGTGCCACAGGCCACCACAGTACTGTGCTGCACTGACTCCCCTGCAGCTCTGATGTCTTCGGTTATGTAATAGGTTAGTAAAATGATCTGGAAAACCCCTTTCAGGAGTAGTTATGTTGTATACAGTCATCCAGTAATATTTGGCCTTTGGAGGGCAACTACAATGCTGTTGTTGCCCTCAGTGAAAATTACACCCATGATATATTGTTTCTATAATGTTGTTATTTTAATGTTATTAGTCAATAGTATGGTTCCTAAAATTGCCTTCTGTAGCCTATTCGAGCCAAAACTGGTATATTGGTGGTCATAAGTGAACTCTTGAAGGGCAGGGAGTACGAGTGTTAGGTTTAGACAGGTGTGATTTATATATATTGAGTGTTTCTGAAAGGGGTTTTCAAGACTTTTATAAAACCTTCTTACCACCAAACCCATAATTACCTCTCCCCTAACCACTGTTTCAGCACTGCACTGATGTAGTCACGTATAGGAATCACATTATGCTGCAGCCAATCTCTTGCTTCAGCAGTCACATGCTGTCATATACAGCATATGACCACAAAGATTAGTGATTGGCTACGGCATCATGAGATCCAGGAATGCAAGTAGTAAGGTAGATGGCAACGGGTGAGTATCATCAGTTTTCTTTATTTAACACAAACACTACCATGTACTCTACTTAAGCACGATGTATAGGTGTAGAGAACCCTTGATATAATGAAATGAAGTTCTGGGTATACCAATACAATTTAAACCAAAACAACTACAGGTATAACACTAGAATAAAGATACATAAAACATAACTTTTAAAAAAAAAATAAATAAGAATTGAGAAAGAAAACGAAAAGACAAATCCTCAAATATACCCTATCAAAGACCTGTCTGCCTCAAAAATGGGGAAATCGCCCCAATAAGGGCGCCCCCACACTGGAACCTAAACTAACCCTGTCCCTAGCTACATCTAAATGAAAAAAAGAAAAACACATATACACAAATGGAGTGGGACAAACAAAAAAAAGTGCTGTGATAAATAACAATACAAAAGACAATATACGTTTGATGTTCAATAATACTATAATTGATGATGCGTCATAGGAAGATGATCATAACGCATAAATATTCCAATATTCCAGTTGGAATATTGGAATATTTTATGCGTTATTGATCATCTTCCTATGACGCATCATCAATTCATAAATATTTTTGAACATCAAAAGTATATTGTCTGTTGTATTGTTATTTATCACAGCACTTTTTTTGTTTGTGCACTCCATTTGTGGTATATGTGTTTTTCTTTTTTTCATTTAGATGTAGCTAGGACAGGGTTAGTTTAGGTTCCAGTGTGGGGGCGCCCTTATTTTGGGGGGATTTCCCCATTTTTGAGGCAGACAGGTCTTTGATAGGGTATATTTGAGGGTGTCTTTCGTTTTCTTTCTCAAATTCTTATTTATTTTTTTTTAAAGTTATGTTTTATGTATCTTTATTCTAGGTGTTATACCTGTAGTTGTTTTGGTTTCTTTATTTAACAGTTGAACAGAAATATGCACCGCACTTTTTGGCACATCTAACCGGGGCCTACCGGAAGCCAAATGCTGCAGTCCCTGTGCTTCTGACACGTACTTCAGCAGCTAGCCTGTGAGACACGGTTAACAAGGCTACAAGCAGGAGACCTCGCTTTAACCCTGTCTTCTCTCTCTCCCTCCCTCCCTCAGGAAGGTACTGACTGACTCCACATTTTTGGTTTCCCAGTCTTTCCCACTCTGGTAGTGCTTCACTTTTCCCCACGTTCCTCTACTCTGGTGTGCCTTTGTGGTAAAACTCTTAACTGCGGCGTCTCCCCCTACTAATTTGGCATCATCAGTGAAGGGTATGTTCACACGATGTACTGCGGTGCATATTGTACGCACCGCAGTACATCGTGTGTTTCGAGAGCTCGCACTCATAGGCGCGTACTCTTGCAGCGTGGGGGAACCAGCAGCCCGCTGGCCCCATTAACATTCATTACTCATGGTGCGTATTCGCTGCAAGTAATTGACATGTCACTTATCTCCCCGCGCGTACAATATGATCGTATTGTATGAGCGGGGAGAGGAGGCGTAATCCATAGTTCTCTATGAGAACTATGGATTACCCTAATTTTGGTGCGCATCTTGCCCGCATTAGAGTGCAAATACGCGGTGAAATGCATGCCAAAATTACCCCGTGTGAACATACCCTAAGGGGTCGGGGATACTGGAGCTCTGGCAGCGCTGGAACGGTTATGATAGGAGTCATAGGTTCATTTTCTATTTTAGCACAATGGGAATTGGTAGGAAGGTTTTTAAAATTCTTGAAATCCTAACTATATGTTTAGCTATATGTCTATAATTATGTGTGTCTACCTGTTTACCTTTTTCTATATATACATATCGTTTTAAGCTTCCATGTTCTGAGGAGAAATGTCACTATAAGGTAAATCTAGCTTTGACTTCATCTGAGAACAAGTGCCACCACCGTTCATAAATATACAATTTTAATCTAAGTATTTTTGAGCATTAGAGGGTTTTTCAGCGATTCTGGAAGAAAGTGAGAATCTTTCTCTCTTTGTGCTTTCCAGTCATAAATTATGAATCTATCTTTGTAAAATATGGTTAGAAAAGCTTTTCCTTGATGTTTAATAAATCAAGACTCTTTTGATATCATGCACACTATTGCTACTTTTTTATGCACTAACTGACTGAGTACATTCATTTTACTACTGTTGCAGTCTGTGTTGGAAAACAGAACGATAAAATGATACACATACAGCAGACAAGGTCAATATGTATGTGGTCTGAATGGGAAATCAAATCAAACATGTGTCTTCCAGCTATGCCCTCCAGCAAACTCTAAATTGGTCGTTTCAGGAGTCACTTAAGAATGATGCAGTCTTCTGATTAACTGCATGAGAGACTATCCGGCAATCAGTGTAGCAACAGAGGTGCGCTGACGTCTTACAAGCTACTTTCCAGATACTTCCAAATACATTATTGTTAAGTATTTCACACTATATCTGTTAGACAAAAGGATAGTAGAATCTATTGACCAGGTTCAACAAGTGGGTTGCATACTGTATCCGAAAATCAATGGAAAAGAGAATGTATAAAGAATTGCTCGTCTTATAACCAGTTCACATGTACATACATTATTCATTAATAAGTGACAGATTGTGAGCACATTAAAACAAGCATAATTAGGTTCTATGAATAATAACTGATAAAACCAATGTCCATATCATTTATATTGCTGGAATATGGATAGTTTTCAAGCAAATATTGTACTGTCGAGTAAAAAGAGATATTTTTTTTACACCTATTGCATCCACTGTTAAGCGAGCCCATTTCATTTTTTATCTTGGGTCAGTAGATTTACGGGCTTATTTATCAGCAGGATCATGTACCCAGCAGAGTCCTGTTGATGAATTTTGTATGGTAGCTCACTGATCCTATGTGGTAATGTATGGGTCGTGGAAGGTAGTGCACAAATCCTGTATGGTAGTGAAAGGGTCCTGCATGGTCGTGCTCAAAGCCTGTAGGGTAGCACACAGTTTTGTATGGTAATGCATGCATCCCACATGGTAATGTATGGATTCTGTATTGTAGTGCACAGATCCTGTATGGTAATGCACAGATCCTATATGGAGGTGCACAGATCTTTGTTGCTGGTGCATGGATCTTATGTGGTAGTGCACAAAGCCATTCTGAGTGCACTGATCGAGTGTAGTAGTGCACAGATCCTGTATTGCAGTGCACAGATTCTCAATGGTATTGCACAGATTCTGTATAGTTAACTGTGGGTCCTGTATGCTAATTTATAGATCCTCTATGGTAAAGCAAGATTCCTGTATGGTAGTGAAAGGATGCTGTATGGTAGTCAACAGATACTGTATGGTAGTGCATGGAGCCTGTATGGAAATGTATGTATCTTGCATGGTGGTGCACAAGTCTTGTATGGAAATACACACATCCTGTATGGTAGCCCATGATTCCTGTATGGTACTGTATTGATCCTGTATGAGGGTGCAAGGGTCCTGTATGGTACTACACAAATCTTGTATGGTAGCGCATGGAGTCGGTATGGTAATGTATGAATGTATGTATGGTGGTGCTCAGGTCCTATATGGTGTGTGTATAGAACTTGCATAGAAGTGCATGGTTCCTGTATGGTAATGTATGGATCCTATATAGTGGTGCAAGGATCCTGTATGGTAATGTACGGTTCCTATATAGTGGTGCAAGGATCATGTATGGTAATGTACGGATCCTATATAGTGGTGCACGAATCCTGAATGGTATTGTACAGATCCTGTATGGTAATGTACAGGTTCTGGATGGATCTTGAATGCTAGTGCACAAATCCCTTACATTAATGTGCATATCTTGTATGATAATGTACAGCTCCTGTATGGTAGTGTACAGGTCCTGTACACAGGGAGTCCATAAGGTAATGCACAGATTCTGTATGGTAGTGCAAGGGTCCTGTATGGTAGTGCATGGAGCCTGTATCATAGTGCGCAGATAGTGCGTGTAGTGTAGCACAAGGATCCAGTAGGGTAGTGTATGAATCCTCTGTAGTAGTATAAGGGTGCGTTTACAAGGTAAAGACCAAACAACGGTCGGAAAGACCAAATGGTATTTGAACTTTTTTTGGAATGCAGGGGGACGACTTTTGACCGCGGTTTGTGGATTCAAGCCCTCCCCCTTTGCACCCACATGTTCATGTTCCGCCCGACAACCGGGCCTAAAAATGAACATGTTATAAGTTTTTCGGACCGTCGGCGGTGCAAAAACTGTCCGGCAGAAAATCCGTGCAGTAGGGACTGCTGCATGGATTTTCCATTGAAGTCTATGTAGGAGCGTTGCTTGTTGGTTTTCAGACGGTTTGTAAAAGTGCAAACCATCTGAAAAACCGACAAATAATCTGTGAGTGGAGACAAGCCCTAAGAATCCTTTATGGTAGCACTCGGAGCCTTATGTTAGTGCACAAATCATGCATACTAGTATATGGAAACCATGTGTAGTCATAGTCATATATATTTTTTTTCAGTCACATTTGTACGGAGTCTGACACAGAAAAAACTCTCTTTTTCTCCATCTGAAATCACATGGATATCAGGGTACAGTAGAAGGCTCATGCATGTCTGTGGAAGTGCTATTAAGGCCATAGCAATTATAAACATTTGAAGAATTACAAGCTGAATTTGACTTGTGTTTCTATAATTTCATACTTTCAATCTAAATTGAGAAAAAACTTTCTGCTCTTACTAGGTTATAATCCCTTGCCTTCCTTCTGAGAGCTCTAGAATTAGATAATAGTATTGTGCCTAGGGAAGATTGATTTATAATGTAATTGATTAAGATCTTTGACTTGATCTTTAATAAGCTCCCCCTAATGTTGACTACAGAGGCAAGCACTTTACATTTTTACTAATTACATGTTACCCATGCAATTCAAACTTGTTTTTTTTCTACCCCATATGAGCGCTGGCACATCCATTGCCATACTTGGCATAATGCAGTGCTCCTGAGGGGCATGCACATTCATTGACCAATAAGGTCAGTTACTGACCAAATGCCTCTTTATTGGGCATGTGTTTGTAGAAAAGGAGAGCTATAGGAATTGCCCCCACTTCCTGTAATCCGCCTTTGTTTGGCTTGCTCTAGAGATTGGTTACAATTCATAATGGGAAGTGGCTGGCAAAATATTGTACATAGAAGGGAGACCCCTAATTACCAACAGTTAAGACACAAAAAAACATTTATACTATCATATTTTCAATCAAATAAGAACACTTTTATTGAAGTCTCAGTGACCATTTATGCTTAAAAAATGTACAAAGATATTTCATCATTAGCCGATAATATTGGACGATTTAAAATTAAAGGAAAGAAATTATAGGTATCCTTTAAGACAGAGGTTCCCAACCCTAGTCCTCAAGGCACACCAACAGGTCATGTTTTCTGGCTTTCCTTAGCATTGCACAGGTGAAGTCATTATTGTCAGTGCATTCTGCACAGGTGATATCATTATTGTCAGTGCATTCTGTTGGAGATCCTGAAAACATGACCTGTTGGTGTGCCTTGAGGACTGGAGTTGGGGAACACTGCTTTAAGATGTGCAGGAACATTATCATCCCAGAACTTTAATGAACAGTACATCGTTCTAAAGCCTAAGTATATCAATAGTGTTACTCGAATAGGTCCCCTGTTTCACAATGGTTCAACAGAATTTGTGAAGAAAATATGGGTTCAGGACATTCCAATCCACAATTTTTTCTCTACACCTAACCTGAAGCCTGTCCATTAGCTTAATCCTAAATTGGGATTAGGGTTGAGTTTTTTTTGTGGGTTTTTACTGGTTAACTTATCATTCCAAAGCCCTCCTGTTGCTGCATCACTTCTGATCCAACGTCTCTTTTGGTTACCATAACAAAGGGTACGTTAACTTTTAATAACCTATCAAATATTAACCGTAACTCCAACTAAGTGTTATGAATAGGGTTGATTTCTTGGCAATTTTATGGAAAAAATTTGATTCAGGTGACCAGAAACAAATTGTTCAGGATGAATTTGGCACATAAGAAGACATGTATGGAACTAGGTGCATCAAGGTGCATTTTTGCACCTATTTTCAGTGTATAATGCACCTGAATGTATGAAAGTGGGGTTGGTGCGAATATAAATGGAGTCTAAAGTTCATTGCACCTTGCCTGTGTGTTTGGTGCATTATGGAACTTAGGCGCATTAGTAATGCACCAAACATGTATAAAGGCTATAGATAGGCTGGAAATAAAAGAAAAGTCATTAGAATAGCATGTCAGTGAATAGAAACTATGGTACTGCTTGGTGGACCTGCAATACCTGTGCTGTGCTAGCTCTTGCTGTATGTAGAATAAAGAGTGAGAGCAGCAAGAATAAATTTCAAATTTAATGTTGTCCCCTAGAATTTTTAGCTTCTTTTTTTACTTTATTATAAAATCAGTCATTCCATTGACAAAAGAAAAAAAAATCTGTTTATGTTTAACAGGAATCTAGTACTCATACAGTTAGCTGTGCATTGAAGGAAGGAGCTGAGTATTATTTCTAGAAAAGACTGCATGTAGGTTGTGGAATATTTTAGTCGTGTCCAGTTATTCTCAAAGTTAATGAGCAAAAGAGATGCCTAGTGCAAATAAGCTATTTTGCATAATAATTATATCTATTGCAATTGAAATGCAAAAGGTCAATGAATCTAGCTAGTAAGTTTTCATATCCAGATAATACAGCATTAACCGTGGCAATGTGCATGTCAAGAGCCCAACCAATCACAAATTTATGGATATCTGCTCACCCATTGCCTACTAGGATGGCCTGCTTTTAGAGAGGAATACTTTTTGAGAGAAATATTACTGATCTATGTTGTAAACAGGGATGACAGTTGAAAACAATGTGTAGGATTTGCTTGATAATTACAGGGGATTTTCTGCTTTGGACAATCCCTAATTGTTACGAGGGTCCTTAGAAAATATGTTGACCACATTGTTAACAAACCGAGCACTTAACTGTAATATGTGGGGAAATCTGGGAGTAGGTATACAGTTTTCCTGCAGTGCCACTAGAGGGGAAATTAGGCATTACAAAATGGCCCATTCACTCTTTCATGTACACGGATCAGTCATCCTAGTCCATTTGCAGAGAAACAGCCCCAAAGCATGATGTTGCCACCCCCATGCTTCACAGTAGGTATGGTGTTCTTTGGATGCAACTCAGCATTCTCTCTTCTCCATACACAACGAGTTGTGTTTCTACCAAACAGTTCTACTTTGGTTTCATCTGACCATATGACATTCTCCCAATACTCTTCTGGATCATCCAAATTATCTCTAGAAAACTTCAGATGGGCCCGGACATGTACTGGCTTAAGCAGGGGGACATTTCTGGCACTGCAGGATCTGAGTCCCTGGCAGCGTAGTGTGTTACTGATGGTAGCCTACTAGTTACGTTGGTCCCAGCTCTCTGAAGGTCATTCATTAGGTCCCCTCGTTTGGTTTTTGGGATGTTTACTCACCGTTCTTGTGATCATTTTGACACCACGGGGTGAGATCTTACATGGAGCACCAGATCGAGGGAGATTATCTGTGGTCTTTTATGTCTCCCATTTTCTAATTCTTGTTCCCACAGTTGATTTCTTCACACCAAGTTGCTTGCCTATTGCAGATTCAGTCTTCCCAGCCTGGTGCAGGGCTACAATTTTGTTTCTGGTGTCCTTCAACAGCTCTTTGGTCTTCACCATAGTGGAGTTTGGAGCGTGACTGTTTGAGGTTGTGGACAAATGTCTTTTATACTGATAACAAGTTCAAACATGGCCATTACTACAGGTAATGAGTGAAGGACAGATGAGCCTCTTAAAGAAGAAGTTACAGGTATGTGAGGGCCAGAAATCTTGCTTGTTTGTAGGTGACCAAATACTTATTTTCCACCCTAATTTTAAAATCAAATCTTTCCAATCAAACAATGTAATTTAGGGGATTTGTTTTCTCATTTTTTTTCTCTCATAGTTGAGGTCTACCTATGATGTCAATTACAGGCCTCTCTTATCTTTTTAAGTGGGAGAACTTGCACAACTGGTGGTTGACTAAATACTTTTTTCCCCACTGTATATATTGCACCTTTAGGTTTAGCACAAGGGATGGATACTCCAGACAAACATCAATGTAACAGAAGTGGCTTCTAAAGAATCTATTACAGTGAAAATATTTGATTTTTAAATCAGTTGTTAAACATTTTAAGTATTCCTGAATGAACAGTCTGACCACCGCAAAGCGAGCAGCATCCTGACTTCTGGTTATTTAATGACCACTTACGCTTGATGATCACTTACGTGATGTTGTTTTTATTTTTTATCATATAAATCAATAGTTTCATTCATTTTCTAAAATTCTCTTTCCTTGGCTTAGTGTTACCAAAACCAAACTAACTAAATAAATATGCAACTGTAGCCTCAAGCATCACAATTATTAGGAAGTTGAATTATGAAGTTTTTCATACATTCTGGTTAAACATTTCTTATGTTACATTTAATAAAGGACAGTTGCTGATTTTTATTAGCTATGTGGTCTTCAGACATAAAAATCTAGCTTCGTAATTAGTGTTGTGCTTCAGATTTAGATTGCAGTTAAATTCATTAATTGATTTGGGTTGGCCCGAGTTGAATTTTGGTGTAATTTGAGGAAAAAATCGACCATAACCCCAAATTGTGATTGTAGTTAGGGTTTGATTTGGAGTTAGGATTGAGCTAAACTGAATATTTTGTTACAGAAAACTGTTCCCTAACCTCAAGTTAGTGTTGGGGCAGGGTTGGATCATGGTTGGTGTCTTACTCTGGGTTGGGGGTAAGAATTGGAGTTTTAGTTAGATTTTGGGTTGGAGTTGTGGTTAGAGTTGGATTTAGGGGTGGGGGTTAGGATTAGAGATAGAGTTTGGTTTAAGTTTGGAATTAGGTTTACAATTGGTGTTAGGATCGGAGTTTAAGTTTAAGTTAAGTTGGAAGCAAGGTTTGGGTTGAGGTTAGGGTTAGATTTACAGTTTGGTTCAAGGTTGGAATTAGGATAAGGATTAAAGTAAGGGTTAGATTTTGGGTTTGAGTGTAGTGTTAGGGTTGGGGTTAAGGTTAAGATCACAAATGTTCCCCAGATGTGGCAATGTTCCCATGCAATCTGAAGACATTTGGCTGTCAAAATATA
This sequence comes from Phyllomedusa bahiana, assembly GCA_025379985.1. Lineage (NCBI taxonomy): Eukaryota > Metazoa > Chordata > Amphibia > Anura > Hylidae > Phyllomedusa > Phyllomedusa bahiana. The sequence goes on along the minus strand of JAODAL010037056.1, from coordinate 73 downwards.
CTGTTTAGGCACTTACTGCTGCAATGGCCCTTTAGTCCCGTAGAGGTCACTGTCAATAGTGTGGGAGGGGGTG
>JAODAL010037055.1:0-40883 GCA_025379985.1 Phyllomedusa bahiana | reverse complement strand
AGCGGACTCAAAAACACCTTTTCAGACGAGCTTTTGACAAGGTTTTGGACGAGGTTTTCCAACATTCTTTCTGAAACACCCTTACAAACACGCAAAAACACGGCAAGGTTTTGGACGAAGTTTTGAAGCTCTGGATTGATTCTAATGGGGATTTCAGCATTGAAAGCACTTATTTTTCAGTGCCCAAAACAGCGTCCAGAGAAGCGCCTAAAACGCACGTAAAAACCTTGTTGTGTGTGAACTACAATGCTGTTTTACATAGGAATCAATGAAAATGAACTAGAGACATTTTGGAGGCTTTTTTGACGCTGTTTTGGGCTCCAAATACATTGTCAAAGTCAGCCGTGTGAACATACCCCAATTATTTTAATACACATAATACAAACAAAACACAACACTGGTTCTACCTGACGCTCAACCCCCTCCCCCATAACATATATAATTTAAATATATATATTATATTTATATATATATATATATATATTATATATATAATATTTATTACATTTTGTGTAAATAATCACAAAAGTAAATTACTATTTAACCAAACCAAATTTAGCAGGTTGTAATTCTTCAACACACAACAAAAGAATCACATATACCAAGCACCTAGCCACTGCAATGTCTATAGATAGATATGTGAAGTTAAATGTTCTAAACTACATTACAGAACAAGCAACACTCTGCTGGAGACAGCGTGTTTGTCATTAGCTTATGCTCTCTTCAGCAAAGGCAGCATAGACAATCAGCAGGTTCCCTTTAATCTAGCAAATAGGAATAGTGGATCTGACAACAGTAACTTGCTTGTGTCCATATAGTAATGGGACATCTTGAACAGAAAAAGTGAGGACACATACTGTACTATCATTTGAATGAATACTACGTGTCCTTGCATGTTGTGTTGACATCTCTTATGTTCACAGTACCACTTCCTTTATTTTACATGCTATATGTAATTGTTTCTTTCCTTCACAATAGACAGAAAAGTCATCATCCACTTTTGATACACTGTATTACTCTGATAGGAAAGGTGTGTAATTAGGATCAATGGCAGCCAAATCGGTAGTCATCTGACCTTCCCAGAAACACATAACAGTAGAATAGAATTTACTTATAATAAGTGATATAATCCTAGCACTTCTGACCAGTTCTAACCCTAAATATACCAGTGCAGGTTGCTAAAATAGGCTAGATAGTGTCTAAATTTACGTGACACCACATCCTTATTTCAAGAGACAGGAGTGGTAATGTGAGGCCAGACCTCATCCTGTACCTAAAATAGCATCACATCTCAGAGTGAGAGGACCTGATGTGAGCTGATTTTATGCTACTGAGATTCAGAAAGATAAAATGTTATATTTGTGGTACGGCACAGCCCACCTCTTGGACACCCATTATTGGAAGATCTGGGGACCTTAGTAGGACATGTCAAGGTGCCTGGCAGCTTACACAACCTCTGCTAGCTAAACAGGGGTCATGGTTTTCATTCCCCCTACAGCTAGGACTCCCAACTATCACACACTGATGGTATACTCTGTATATGTCCTAGATATCTGATGCGGGCATATGACCTTTTTTATAAGTAGAACAATAAAGCAACACATACATGTGATAACCTCAGATGATGAGAGTCTAAAAAAATGATGTATAACATATTTTGACATAAAATATTAGTAAATATTAGTTATGTGTATCATCTGTGTCTATTTTGTGTGATAATGACTGCTGAGCTGATGGGTGTAGGTCTATTATGTGTGATACTGTCTGCAGATATATCTACATCTCTTATTAATGATATGGAATGCTAAAGTAATGTAGCTAAGTCTATGATGTGTGATACTGACTGCTGAGCCAGTGTATCCAAGCCTATCATGTGTGATACTGTTTGCTGAGCCAGTGTATCTAAGCCTATCACGTGTGATACTGTTTGCTGAGCCAGTGTATCTAAGCCTATCATGTGTGGTAATGTTTGCTGAGCCAGTGTATCTAAGCTTATCATGTGTGATACTGTTTGCTCAGCCAATGTATCCAAGCTCATCATGTGTGATACTGTTTCTGAGCCAGTGTATCTAAGCCTATCATGTGTGATACTGTCTGCTGAGCCACTGTAACTAAGGCTATCATGTGTGATAGTGTCTGCTAAGCCACTGTATTTAAGCCATGCTTATCAGCTCACCCAGAGAGTCCAGCAGACCCTTGAAAAAAGTGGAGATCTCCCAGAGTCTGGAAATCTCTGGGACTGAAAAACACACCTGGTTAAAGGGGTTGTCCACAATGTTTTTTTCATTTTGGGGATTCTGTTGGGCTTAGAAAATAAAAAAGAATGTATACCCTTCTTTCACCTCAGGTCCAGTCTTCTGTTTTCTGTTTTTCAAACAGGACGTCACCCTTCAGTGGTCACATGCCAATGCCCAACGTCACTGTTCACAGCTGTCCACTTCCAAATGGTGACAATGAGCAGTGGCTACCGCTTCAGCCAATCAGCATCTGCAGCCGTGATATGCCAATCAGAAGAAGAACACCAGCAGAGTGTGAGGACGGTGACAATGATGGATCCATGGTGAGAGGAGAGGCGAGTATAGTTTTTTTCTTTCTAAGCCCACCATAACCCGAAAAAAATAACAGCTGTTCAACCTCTTTACTTGTATGCATTCACTACTTGCACTGAGATAATGATTATGTCATTGTATTGCCTGTGTCATTCCCTGTGTCAAGCCACAATGACCAATATGGGGTCAGACCAAATCTGACAAAATTTAAAGGGGGAAATGGGGACAGGTGGTATTTTTACATAAAAACAGTATCTTAAAACAATTTTGGGGTTGGTGGTTTTTACTAAAACTTTTAATGACATGGGATTTTATGTAATCAGAGAGCACGTTTATTATGACCAAAACTATCAAGAAGAGCAGACGTGTTTTAAAGCTATTTTGGGGCTGGGGGGCCCGATCTTTTGTTAATTTTTAATTTATTTTTTAAAAATACGGCATATTTATCATAGTGTTGATAAATCTGGTGCATTTTTTTAAAATTGTTGTCTAAGTATATACCTTCTATAAACGGCTTACTTATGCCAAAATTGTCCCAAAAAATGATTCACATCTTTTTGTGACAGGTCCCCACAAGTCTACCCCTTTTCTTTAAAGGGGTTGTCCTTTTACAATATTTTTAATTTTTAAATTTTTAAAAAACAAGCACTTTGAAAAGGGGTTCATTAAAAAAATGTTCAGATTTTTGACTAGCCCTGTTGTTTCAATAAATCAGGGGGAAGAGGGTGCATTATATGCAATCAGGTGGGGAAAAGTGCAATTTTAAAGTAAAGGGGGCACAGGTTGCATTAAAAAGGGGGGTTTTCATTTCTTTACATGGTCTTTAGAAAAAGGGGACGTGAATACAAGAACTTTGCAATTGGGTTTCATTACAAAGCTGCTTGTTTTCAGTGTCCCTTTTTCTTCTGTAAACACAGTTCCCCATGCTGGTCGATTTCCTCCTGTCCCGCATTGGTGACGGCTCTATAATTTACTTTTTCTGGCCCCCGTCGGGTTCAGGGAACGGGGCATTCTGCCTCTCTCATCGATAAGGGGCCAGCAAGAATTTTCCCCTGCACAGCCCAAAAAAACAAATAAAATGCGGGCTTCTACAATCAGAAAACAGCCTGATCCCCGCTTCTCCACTCGATTAGGGGCCTAGCAATTTCCCTGCACCCCACAGAAAACACGCACTGATTTTAAATAGAAAAAAAGCAAAATTGTGCCTGGTCCTAACTCTCCTGCATGAAGGGAGATCTGTGCCCTTTATAGGGCACGGGTTTAACTGTAACAACCCAGTAAGAAAGAAAGAGATAAAAGAAAATGGTTCTTTGAAGGGCTGTCTAGAAATTGAATGCAGGTTTGTGGTATTTAAAAGCTTTACAAAAAAAAACGCACGAGAGGACAGGACATGTGGACTCAACAGAGAGGGGGGGGGGGAACAGGGCTCGGGGGGGAGCCGAACAGTGAAGGGGGGTGATGTCATCCCCCTTCAGTTAAGAAACACCCGCTGGGAGGGGAAAAAACACCCCGGATTTGTGAGCTGGGAATTGAAAAAAAATTTGAAACACCGAATGAAAAACGAACACCCCTTTTTGTGTAATCAGGGGCCCCCCTGTGGGGGGAAAATTTTTTCATGTAACAGGGGGACACGTGATTAATGTCTCAGGGGCAAGGTGTATTACATGTAATCAGGGGCACAGCGTGTATTATATGTAATCGGGGGCACAGCGTGTATTATATGTAATCAGAGGGCACAGTGTGTATTATATGTAATCAGGGGGCACAGTGTGTATTATATGTAATCGGGGGACAGGGGTTTTTTTTTTTTTACTAAATATTTAAGAAGTGCACAGTGATTATTAAAGCTACTGTGGGGGCTGCAAAAGTGAGAAGTCAAATATGTCTGGGCAACAAACTCAGCAGAGGTGAGACATAACTGGAGGGGACAGCGCTCCAGAACCCACATTTCCGTGCAGCCCCCTCAGGGTATAGGTGAGCTGAAAATTACCTTTATTTTTTCTCTTGACATAACTGGATGGGACATAACTTTGGTTGTAGAGCAGAGATGTGGTAGAATGGCCGCATAAAAGCTTTGTCTGGGAAGCATTGGGAATAGATTTTTATAATAAAAAAATTTTTTTCAGCTATTTTTTCAAAAATATTTCCAACACTTTTCTGCATGGTAAGGGGGCTTGTTGGGTCCGTAACTGGAAGGCCCCAAACCCTGGGGTCTGTAAAGAGGAGAAATTGGACATGTGGTCTGCATACAGGATAATTACGGTCTGGGCTTTGTATGGTAGAGGGAGTTATTGTGTTATTTCGAGGGCACACCAAATTTACACTGTTAGGGCTTGTTCACACGGAGTTTTGACTCTGTGTTAACTATGCTTTTTAGATCCGTCTCTGGGACCGACAGGACGGACCCAGAGACGGATCTAAACAATTAGCAGTGACTTTATCACTGCGGGCTATGAGGAAGACGCAGCGGCGTTCACATGAGAGATTGCCGCTGCGTGTTCACCAGCTCCGTCTTTGAAAGAACTGACATGCAATTCTTTCAAAGACGGAGCCGAGCTGCGCTATGGAAACACGCAGCGGCGATCTCTCATGTGAACACCGCTGCGTCGCTTCCTCATAGCCCGCAGTGATAAAGTCACTGCTAAATTGTTTAGGATCGTCCTCTGGTTACGTCCTGTCGGTCCCAGAGACGGATCTAAAAAGCATAGATAACACAGAGTCAAAACACCGTGTGAACAAGCCCTAACAGAGGAAAATTGGTGTGCCCTCGAAATAACACAATTCCTCCCTCTACCATACAAAGCCTAGACTGTAATTATCCTGTATGCAGACCACATGTAAGATGTAAAATGGACTGGACCCAGAAGGGAAGGCAGGTTCCTAAGGGGGAGCGAGTATTTGGAATCTAGAGCACATACTCCAGATTTCCAGGTGAGGCAGGGGCGTCTTGTCCCATCCAGTCCATTTTTAATGAGAACAAGGAGAAATTACTTCTACTTCGGGGGAAGAAGGGGGGGGGGTGTACAAAAGGACCTAGAAGATATGTTGAAGTTATTATAGAACAGTGTGGGGGCTCAAAGGGAATCTTGTTCCTGTGTTGGGGCTCAAAGGGAGGGAGGTTGTAACATTTATGGAGAAATAAAGGGGGCCCTATTACTATATGAGGCACTACACGTGCTGTTTCTGTTTGGAGTCTAATGTCGGCACTATTACTTGGTGGGGCACTCATTTCTCTGCATTTCTAGAGTGTAATATAACAAGTTATAGTGTCTAGGATTCTGCAGAACGGGCTTCAAACCAGGGATCTATTCGGACCGCCAGATTGGAGTCAGGAACGAACATTTTCCCCTAAATGACGACAATTGGCTTCTACCTCATGGGGGTTTTTGCCTTCCCCTGGATCAACACTATAGCACAATAGGCTGGATAGATGTATGTCTTTTTTCAGCCTCACAAACTATGTAACTATAGGGAACACTATTACTGTTTGGGGGGCACTTATATTGTGTGGAGCAAAAACTGGGTACTATTACCATACGGAAAGCCAAAGGCTGCAATATTACACTTCACTATGGATGAGGAGTTTGCACTGAGGTGAAGAAAAAATGTTAAGGGTGCTGGACAAGAGAGAAGCCAAAGATGTGTGGCAAATTCAGCAATGTGCAACTGAAAGAAGTGTTCTTGGTGGTCTAAGCAAGATGAAGAAGAAAAGGGAAAGTGAATGACTACAATTAGTGAGGACTTAATTCTATACTAAATGGTCACTGCATGGTGGTAATACTCGTTATTATCCAGTAAAAGAATGGTGGTAATATTTAGTCACTATGTGGTGGTATGTGATCATGGTTGGGAATTACTTGTCCCTTAAATAGGGAGTTATTGATAATTTTGTCTTATTTATGTGCGATACCATCCCAGTGTACTGTATCTAAGCCTGTCATGTGTGATACCATCTGGTGAACCTGTGTATCAGAGCCTATCATGTGATATTATCATAGATAATTTTATTGCATTACATATAACTATAATGCATGGTTGGTTAAAGTTTTACTATGATATTAATACTTTACTGGAGAAACTGAATGGTCAGTACAAGGTGCAGAAGGTGCAAACAGCTCTCATGGTTACATAATATTTGCATACCTGACATCACAGTACCATGCTTCTTGAGCTGCGGAAGACACTATAATTCAAGGGTAGCCAAGTACAAAGAGGTGAAGCTGACCATAAGAGCTAATCAGATAAAATGTTTGTATAGCTTATGACATAACGGAACACAATGGCATCTTTACTACATAGAACACTCATGAAATTCAGTGAACATAATTGATTTGATTATCAAGAGTACATACTAAGAATAAGTATAGTTGTAACTAGACTTTCATTACTCTGGGCAAAGAGTCAGTTCACTACTTAAATGTCCTAGCTTGTTGCTCACCCCACCTTGGACCTTGGGCACATATCATCCAGCATCCTCCTTCAGCATTTCCCCCTAGTTCTTAAAATTCAAAAAAGCTCAAAAGTATCTTGGCAAAAGACAGTGGTTTGTTGGCACCTTTGTCCTTGCACCCAGTGCCCTAGATACAGTCTCCACTAAGTGTCCCTACACAGTAATAATACCCCAAATGTGCTCCCCGAAAATACTTAATGTCCTCTGTGTGACTAGATAGCAAAAATTCCCCCTTTTTGTCCACCACAAAGTAATAATGCCCCCTTTGTGCCCTCCTTGTGCACCCATATGATCATACAATAATATCCCCTTTGTGCTCACCAAAAAGTATTACCTATCATCTGTGGCCCACTCTAATGGTGCTCTTCTTTGCCACCCACATTAATTATGTCCCAATTGTGCCCACACAAAGTAATAGTTGCCCCCTTTGTGCCTCACAGAGTAAAAACTACATTTTTGTTGTCCCCCAGAAAGTAGTACTGGCCCTTTTGTGCCCTACAGCAATAGCACCTCCTCTATGCCCCTCAACAAAATGCAGGATATTGAAAATAATGTGACTCAACTGTGTGTTTAAGTATAAATAACAAAAACAAAAAAGTTTTAGATGTACTTTTGTGGCATGCCCATAGCTGCTATACACAAAGACCTGAAGTAGGTAAATTACAGGCAGTCCCCGACTTATACCATTCCGCCTTACATCTGTCCCCTAGTTACAAATGGAGACACTTGTAGTTCCATGTTTCACAGCAGAGAGTAGCTCTGGAACGACAAGTTCCAGCATGCCACAGCAGCACATGAAGTGAAAATGAGGCGAAATCTTCTTAACAGGGGCACAGACAGCAAAACAAATGTAAAAACCCTTCCCTGCACTATCCGAAAGAAAAAATAAACCTTTTGTGCTGGAGTTCAATTTAATACATATACCTGTTCCGACTTACATACAAATTCAATTTAAGAACAAATCTACAGACCCTATCACGTACGAACCCGCGCGACTCACTGACCAATCAATTACATGTTGAAAATATATGGGTGTAATATGGTTTATTCTGATTCAAGAGATTCGATCTTTGACTATTCCAGGTCTATTATCTGAATATATAAATTAAATCAAACTAACTTCTGGACTGCTCCCCTATTACTACTGTGGTCATTGCCTGAAAAATACGTTTGCTGATCCAGAAGTACATAGAATTAATTTTATTTTATGTGTAAATTTCCATGTAAAAATATATATTAACAACTATATAGCAACAACAGAAAGAACACGCTCAAAATAAGTGAATGGCACTCATTTATCAAAGCTTTGTAGCAGAAAAATTGGCTTTGTTACCCATTAGAGATCAGAGTAAATTCTGAAAACACTGTGTTTTAATAGTTGCCATGAGCAACAAGGCTGCTTTTTTTCCCTTAGGTTTCATAAATGAAGGGTTTTCTGGATCCGGTAAATATTCTCCTTTGTTTATTCTTCAGAAACGTTATGCAAGAATCAGCATCCAAGTCAGCTGGGTGAACATACCCTAATATACCTCACAACTTACAGAGAAGGTAATTACTGTACAGTGTACTAAGAGGCTGTTTTCATTCCAAACTTGTCCCAAAATGTCAGCTTATGACCCAGCCGGAGTGAGGACTCTCTGTACAAGGTACATCTGTGGCGCTCATGTCAGTGGATGCCATAGAGAAGGATTTCTCCTTAAAGAGAACCTGTCACAAAGTTTTTGCCCCCCTGGCTGAGGACAGAACAAGGTAGTGTCAGGCATGCTGTGTCTAGTGCTGTCCCTTATTCTGTAAGATGCTGGAGTTTTCATGTATTTAATGCTAAAAATCTGCAGTTTTCAGCCAGAAGAGTCATTCGAAGAGTCCTTCAGTGTCAGTTTTTTTTCAAATCCCGCCCACCGGAGGCTAGCACCGCCCACCTCAACTGACAAACCTATTACTTTGAATAGGTAGAAACATGTGATTAACTGTCAGTGGGCGGAGCAAGCCTTTGGTGGGTGGAGCTAACACCTACTCATGAATAAGATTTAAGGGGTAAATGCTCTAAAACTGCTGCATCTTACAGAATAAGGGGCACAGTGCTGGAAACAGCAGATCTGACACAAGCTTGTGCTGTCCTCAGCAAGGGGGGCACAAGCTATGTGACAGGTTCCCTTTAAAGCAAGTCATTGCAAAGTCCTCTTTTTCTTCAAGAATAAGAGGTCTAATAAAAAAGCAATGAAAACCCTGAACAACAGGCAGCATGAAAAAGCTGAAGGTTACCTGATACTAACCCTGTGGGTTTTACCCCGAGATGCTGCAGCGTTCCCAGGTAAAACACCCAGTGAAGTTGTGCCAGGTACGGAGAGAAGCGCTGTGGGAAAAGGGGAGTTGATTGGGCTTCTCCCCGACCCCCCATTAAAAAAAGCTTCTCCCCTTTGGAAACATTGCAGAGAATGGGTTAAGCTGAGGGGGTAAAAAGAACCATGGTTAGGAGCGGGTGACCTGCAGCTATTTTATTTGCCCCGTTCGGAAGATAGTGGTCCCCCCTATATGAAATATACGGTAGAAAGATAATAGACAGCTAAAATTTAAAAAATTTTAAAACAAAAATGATATGTATGTAAGTGTAGTGATATTTTTCACACAATACACTCACGGCCACTTATTGGTCACCTGTCCAACTGCTCGTTTAAAATTAATTTTAATCAGCCAAACATGGCGGAACTCATGAATTAGGCATGTAGACATGGTCAAGAAATTGGTTGTTGGTGCCAGAAGGGCTGGTCTGGTTTTCAGAAACTGTGACTTGGGTTTTTTTACCACAACCTCTTAGGGGTTTTCGAAATGGTGAAAAAGAAAAAAAATCCAGTGAGCGGGAGTCCCGTGGGGGGAAATGCCTTGTTGATGCCGAGGTCAAAAGGGGAAAAGGGCAGACTGGTTTGAGCTGATAGAAAACAAAGTGATCAAATGCCCCCGTTACAACCAAATAGGGGAAAAAGACTTGAAGCCAGTAGGCGAAAATTTTGGGGAGATGGTACAGCGCAGAAGCCCCCCGGGTGCCATCCTTTCAAACTAGAACAGGAAACCGAGGGTCCAATTTGCCCAAGCTCATCGAATTGGGTTTTTAAGATTTGGAAAAAAAGTTGCCTGGTCTGATGGTTCTTTTCTGCGCGACTTGGATGGTTTTGGCAGAATTTGGGCACAACATAAGCAGGATCCCTCCTGCCTTGTATCAACGGGTCAGGAGCTGCTGTGAGAGAGGAGTCATGATGTGGGGACTTGGCATCTCGGCCCCTCGCTTATAACAATGCAGCACTCCCTTGCAACATTGCAGAGAACTGAGAGTTAAGCTGAGGGGGTAAAAAGAACCATGGTTAGGAGCGGGTGACCTGCAGCTATTTTATGTTGCCCGTCGTTCAGGAAGCATATGTGGTACCCTGTATATGAAAATATATCGGTAGAAAGATAAATAGACAGCTAATTAAAATCTTCACAAACAAAAAGTGAATATGTATGTAAGTGTAGTGACTATGTATATACACACATATATTTACACACACACACACAAACATATTCCCTGTGGCCGAGGGTGCTGAAGTCATTCAAAGGCCTGGACACTTTCTACGAATGCTGACTGTTGTAAACGTCAGATAATTTAGTTGTAACCTTTCTCTGTGCTACAGCCGTTGCTGTTTTTGAATTTGGAGCGTTGTGCTTTCTGCAACATAAAGGTTATTTGTTGAACTGCCTTGGTTATTTTGTAAAACACTGGTATGGACACACAAAAATTCCTTCAACTGTTGAGGAATGAAGAGTAGATTATTTCTGGAAAAATAAAGCGTCCATTAAGGACGACATGTATGAACGGAGCATCTTTTTAGCCAAAAGACTAGCGCAGCCCTGTTCCCTCTATTTTTAAACAGGTGCACTCCAATATCAGGCACATTACAGAGCACCCGCAGCACTTTGTAATTCGCCTGAGATCAGGGGGCGTGCTACAACTATACGAAGCTACACATTTATGACTATAGTACGGCAAATCCAGGCACATTACTGCTGGAACAGGTAGAGCACTTTAAAAGTGGTTTACCCGAGCTTGAATTGTCGCATTGTAGCTAGAAAGGGCTAAATCTATGACCCGCAGTAGAACAGGTTCATAGATTTAGGTGCATTGTACGCTACCAATGCGCACAAAAAATGGCGCCTGGGCGCCAAAAATCATACATGTCACCCTAAGTGTTCACAATATATTGTATAAATGTACTTGACTAACTCCACATAATTAACTCATCACCTTATCTTGCTTGTTTCTGTTTCTTTGGACCATGTTGATTTTACTTCTGTAATCTAGGTGCGGTTTACTTTCACTGACATGCAGATAAACATATCATTACTATACACATTTACTATGAGTCATGTGACACGGCAGCTCTCCCCCCTCTCACAGGCGAGGTTCACACGGCGTAATTGCGGGGCGAAATTACGCCCCGCAGTTAAGCCGTGTGGACGGGGTGGGGCGTGAGCGGGGGGACGGCACTTCGCCGGCCCATAGACAATCACTGCTAGCGGCGCGTATACACCGCTAGAAAGTGACATGTCAATTATCTCCCCGCCCGGCGGCTTCGCCGGGCGGGGGGAGCGAGACGTAATCCATAGTTTCTAGAACTGTGGATTACCGTAATGAATGGGCCGTTTTCGGCCCGTAATTGGCGCACTTCGGCGCGTAATTACGGACCGAAATACGGCCCATTTTAAGCCGTGTGAACATGGCCTAAGTGTCAGTGTCTTCTCTTACAATGCACTATATGCAGAATACTTACTCGAGAAAATGGTTTTTACTTACTTTAAGATAGATAGATAGATAGATAGATAGATAGATAGATAGATAGATAGATAGATAGATAGATAGATAACACAGATAAAAAGAGGAAAACAGCTCGCAATCACAAATTTAAAAAATGAAAAAAATTAGTGCTTTATTTCATGTCCAAAAGGCAACGTTTCGGCTCACACAGAGCCTTTCTCAAACCAGATAGATAGATAGATAACACATATATATTTACAGACAGGTATGAAATAGAGTTATTTACATAGAAAGATAGACAAAAAAGCAAGTTATTTCCTTAGATCTAGACTACATGCACATACACATAAGAGGTTCTGTTAGCAGCCGCCGTCGTAGATGGTGTTGATCAAAATCTTCTAGGAAAGTTAAGTTCTAGTAGAACTTCTCAAATTTTTAGAACTTGAACCGAACCAAACATTTTACTGTTCGTTCGAGTAAAGTTCTAGTTCTAGATTCCATTTTCAGATGCCGTTTTCAGCGGCTTTCTGCACTTTTGGCGGCCATCCAATCACCTTTCTGCACTTTTGGCAGCCATCCAATCAGTGAAGATCACATAGAAGTGTCAAAAATATCATCACTGAGGTGTAGGGCTCTCATTGGCTGCTAAAATCACCATGTTATATATATTTCACTGTGTTGCCTTGTGAACGCCATTTTTAGCTCACTCTCTGTACTGTACAGACTGCTCTTAGTTAGATAGCATTTTCCTCTCCATAGACAGCAATAGTTAGGGAGTTTGGTATTGCTGGCTGTTTCTTTACAACACACATAAGCTGTTATTTTGTGACATTTACATGCTCACATGACGGCTAACTCTCATAGACATGGATATATATTATACAGAGTGCTTGGATTTGCTGAATCATACTCAGTGCCCAAAAGTTCAGTTTTTGCAGTTTTCAGGGTTCAGTAATTGTATAACACACCGTCTCTAAATCTTCCATGTGACAAAGGGGCTTTTGGGCCCCCTCAGGATGCAGGGCCCAATAGCAGCTGCGACCGCTGCACCTCCTATAGCGACACCCCTGCTTGCAAGCTGTCCTCATCTTTTCAGTTAGACATTGAAAGGAATTAAGTATTTTAGCCTCTCAATCTTTTTCTGTCGCTCCTAGAGCCAAATTTACTTCACGAAGTTATTGCACACATCCAGTTTACGGTTATGGATGGTAATTACAGCTTCTCTTCATTTTTGCCAATTTTTTTTTCTATTTTGGCAGTTTTATGCAGTTAAAAATTACATGTAAAATCTTGACCTTTTCTAGCTGTGATTGTGATGAAATAAAACTCCTGAAGGGCAGGGCACACTAACCTCACTTTACTAGAATAGAAGTGTGTGATTTAGCTCTTGGGAGTTTTCTTTATTTCACCAATTTTAATAAATTCATTTTAAAAGAGAAATTTTAATCACCAAGAATATTTAGTTTCAAAGGATAATTTGTGTATATGCAATGATTCAATATCATCTCTCAAAGACGTATAAATTTGCTTTAGAGCTAGGGTGTATTGTTGATTATACATATTATTTGTTGTTTGTTATACACATGCAGTACATTGTTGGATTGTATTATCTCTTTAGGCTATGTCTACAGAGCTATTGTTAAAATGTCACAGAAAAATTAAATCCAAAACTGGGTTCAGTTAAAGACAAGAAAGGCAAGAAAATACCAAATGATCCTATCTAAAATATAACTTTTATTATATATACTCATTAAAAGCTTTAGGCCAGACAGAAATTCAAAAAACAATTCAGACCATATATCAATACATACCCAAGAGGAGGTATCTCATGAATCTAGAGTATTTTACAGCAGAATGAGGGATCCAATATTCATAAATCATACGGAACTAACCTTATGATATACCCTTTTATGTCCCTCAAAAAGGTGGAGTATTCGGCCTAACAAGGGCGACCCCACCTGTAGGTGGCTCACCCTCAAAAAATATCTAGATTCTTCCCTATAAAACATGGAAAATACCACTTAACAAAGATATACAATATCACCTAAGCACCAATTTACTGTACTTTCAACTGATGATACAAGAAATACGACCTGTGCTGGAGTAGGTTCAATGTATTGATGCAAATTCAAAATCCCGACACGTTTCTCCCACAAAACAAGGGTTCATCAGTGGGATATGCGAAAATATAAGATCCATAAATTGTGGCTATGCCAGTGGGTTCCACAGATGCTGAAACTCGCCTCTTAGCAGCCTGGCAGATATGATACACAGACCTCACCGGCTTGTTAGGTCGAATACTGCGCCTTTTTAAATGACATAAAAGGGTATATCAACTAATTTCGCAGAGGTTTTACACACTTCCAGTGCTAAGATACTGGTAAACTCAAGGTATATCAGCTAGAAGGTTTTTGTTATTTGCAACGACAAGACTTAGTACTCTGAATTCGCTGTGGTCAGTAATAAAGATTACACTTTTGAAAACATAAAGGGGTTTCAATTAGGCGGTTTTTGTTATATACAGCAATAAGACTTTGTAATCTGAAATTGCTATATTCTGTAGTATATGTTACAGTTATGATAACATTAAGGTGTTTCAATTCGGCAGTTTTTGTTATAAAAAATAAGAAGAATTTATAATCTGAAATTGATTTATTTAGTAACGTGTGTTACGGTCATGATCAAACTATGAATACGGTTCTACTGCACGTGTATTATTCAATGATTCTTTGAAATTTAATAAAAACACAGTTAAAACAAACAAAAGGGTATATCATAGGGTTAGTTTCGTATGATTTATAAATATTGGATCCCTCATTCTGCTGTAAAATACTCTAGATTCATGAGATAACTCCTCTTAGGTATGTATGGATATATGGTCTGAATTGTTTTTTGAATTTCTGTCTGGCCTTAAGATTTTAATGAGTATATATTATAAAAGTTATATTTAGATAGAGTTCTTTGGTAATTTTCTCGCAGTGAATATACTGTTAAAATGCCTTAAAAAATCCGATGGTATTGTAACATCGCCGTACCACGGTTTTTGTCGCAGGTTTGCAGATTTACTAGTGTACAAGAATCCACAATGAATCCGCCAGAAGAGAGAACATGTTCCATCCTATGGTGGAGGTCAGCGGTTTATAAAGCCGACAAGAGAAAATCTACGTTGTATAGACTACAGCTCGGATTTTCTATTGCGGTCTATGAGGCACTGGTTACAGTTGGATTTTCAGCTGATTCTAAATACTGAATCCATAAAAAATCAGAAACCAGTGCCATGAAGCCACAGCCTTACTGTGCTTGCATGGTGACAGATGCTAAGCATGGGATTGTTGTGCATGCGCTGGACTGTTTTCACAGCTTACATTGATACTTTAATTATATATTAAAAATGTTGTATTCTGTCTGCAAGGACCCAATTGTGTATAAGAATAAGTTCATACTTGATATTGATTCATTTGTTATCTGTTGGATAGGTTTGTACTGTGTGTGTAAAGGCTTTGTCTACACAGTAAAGGACAAAATACTGTCCGGATTCTAATTAGAATCTGCCCAGGAATTAAAGAGAACCTGTCACATAGTTTATTACCCCCTGGCTGAGGGCAGCACAAGCTAATGTCAGACCTGCTGTTTCTATCGCTGTGTCCCTTATTCTGTAAGATGCTGGAGTTTTAGAGTATTTAGTGCTCAAATCTGTAGTTTTCAGCCAGAAAAGAGTCAGTTCTTTTTCAAACCCCGCCCACCTGAGGCTAGCATTTGGAGGGCGAGGCTAACACCTGCTCATGAATAAGATTTGAGTGGTAAATGTTCTAAAACTACAGCATCTTACAGAATAAGGGGCACAGCGCTGGGAACAGCATGTCTGACACTAGCTTGTGCTGCCCTCAGCAAGGGGGGCATAACCTATGTGACAGGTTCCCTTTAACAACTGTTTTTCTTCTTTTTTTTGTCACTTTTTTTCAGTGGTTTTCGGATTTCTAGCGCCCCATTTAATTGAACAGTATTATAATACGCCATTTTCCGGCAGGTTATAGAACATGTTCTACGTTTTTGCTATCCAACCTCAGAAAGTCCGAGCTGTGTAGACTACTGCTCGGATTTTCTATTGAGGTCTATGGGAATGATTTAGAGTTGGATTTTTTGCGGATTTTAATATTGAATCTGTATAAAATCTGACAGTAAACCAGTGCCATGCAGACATAGCCGATTGGGCATAGGCTGGACAAAATCATAGCTTGCTTTACATTTGTTATTTGTCGGATATATTCTGTTGATTTTTTCTTCAGGTATATTGTATTGATACATTTTGATTGTGTTTAAATATGTTATTTTTCATTCTCTACATAAAACTTTGTCATTTCAGGATTTCCTTTTTGATAATCCAATTTCATACATTTGTTCTGATTTGTCAATTGGACACATAACTTGTTTAAATAGAAATTATTGGTGCATTTGCATTTTTAAGGCACCACTTTGCAGTTTGCATAATAGCTACAACTACGGGCATCAGTCTGCCCGAAACTGCTTTTAAAATGTTTCTTAAAAATAGATTTAATAAAGTGACTTTATGAGAAAGAAAACCACCGGGAGCTAGATCACACGCCTCTGTTTTTGGATGCATACTGCCTTTGGTCCTGCAAGCAATCCATGCTCCCATGTAATGGACTGTTTTTCAGCCAGGTGAGCTTTTCTCAGTTTATGTATGCCTTTCCCATGTGATACTGGTGTATCTAAGCTTGTGTTGTATGATAGCTATCTCAGTGTATCTAAGCCTGTTCTGTGTAATAAATTGTGTATGAACATCTCATGTGTATTACTATCTCATTGCTTCTAAGCCTGCACTGCATGATACTCTCACTGGGTATCTCAGCATGTCCTGTGTAATACTGTCCCAGTCTACCTACTGTCTCAGTACATGTAAGCCTATCCTGTGTAATACGGTTAGTGTATCTCACAATCTTAAAGGGGTTGTCCCACTTTAGACAATGATGGCATATCTCTATCTGATAGGTGCAGGTCCTATCTCTGGGACCCGGACTTATCTCCTAAACAAGCCCTGAACCCTCTCCGTTCTGAATGGAGAGGTGGTCGACACTCTCCCATACACATGAATGGGAGTTCCGTGTCTAGCCAAGCGGCGATGCTCGGCTGTAATCGGAACTCCCATTCATGTCTATGGGAGAGTCCCGACCTTCCATACACTCGGAACAGAGAAGTTCCGGGGCTTGTTTAGGAGATGCATCAATCAGACCTTGACGGCATATCCTAGTGATGTGCCATCATTGTCTCAAGTGGGACAACCCCTTTAAAGGGGTTTTGCCACGAAGTGAGTTGCTTTCCTCTTACTTGGCTCATGAACACTGCAGAGGGGAGAGGGAGGGGGCTGAGCAGCAAGGAGCACAGAGGGAGAAATAAGGGAGCGTCTGCAATGTTCACTCAAATAAAAACATTACAACCAGGGGTTTGTCTATACAGCCTAAAGCCTCATATACTGCACTTTCTCCACAGTCCCTTGGAAGCTCGTTCATGTTCCCTGTCATCAAATAAGAAGTGCACACAACGCAAACACGGCCAGGTCAGCTCCTGTCAGCTGCTGGTCGTGTCTAATGTAAACTTTTAAGTAACTAAGGGCATGTAAGGAAGGCTGTAGCTCTCCAAGGCTTCACTTTTTGTAATCACATATATTTAGAAAAGTGATTAAATACCTATTTTGGAGGATCCTACGTCAACATTACATTGTGGCAAAACTCCTTTAAGGCCTTGTTTACAAGGTGTAATTTTTACCCGTATATTAACTTGTATATTGCTCATCCTATTGTTTTTAATGAGGATATGCACTGTAAAAAAATAAGAGGCCTGTCATTTACAGTTTCTATGTGTTTTCTAATTGTATTCTGATAACACTGGATCTCCAAACAATGGTAGAGTGTCATTAATGATAGAAATTCATATGCCAAAGGCAAACTTAAACCCGCTTCCGTTGCTCCAAAAACATTATTGCTAAAACTTCACTTTTATTATATATATATATATATATATATATATATAAACTTAACTCATTTCTAGTATGTCTAAAACGACTTAACACTGATCTTCACACTTATCCTAATATGACAAATATGCAAACTAGTGATCTATCAATATCTGGTAAGCAAGCATACAGTACCTGCAGTAAACCACATGCAACAAGGACATTGTGATCCAGCTTTCCTGGAGCCCAGAGTATATAATGTGTTTTGTACATTTGTAACTTCAGAGTCTAGGAAAGCTGTGTGTCAGTCACTGAGATGAGAGCAATGTTGGCAGCCATATTGGTTATCACTCAAATTTCTAGTGGTCAGAGTAAGAAATGACACTGATATTGATACATGGTCTAAGCTTACCGCTCGCTGGTGGGGTCGGAGCAGTTCAGTGGATATTTCAGTGGGATTAAGGTTCCATCTGTGTCCTGCAGACAATCGTGCTGTCCCGTATAATATTCCACGAGTTCTGTTAATGTTGCAAATTGTTCTCCCCCATAAAGGTCATAGTAGTCGCCTGTGTTCTGTATCCGAATATGAGTCACCGAGTCCTCCAATCTAAAAGGAAGAAAATAGGTAAAATCCATCAGATCCTATCCCAATGTTTATGGACAGAGAAAATATACAGCACAATGCATGTTAAAGGGACACTTCCATCTGAAAGGAGTATTTCTGTTAAATGCAATATTCCTGGAAAACATTTTTTTTATTTTAGCAATTAAAGATGACATAAAATTTTGTCGTTTTCTAGCTGTAATCCGGAGGGCAGAATAACCTCACTTTAATACAGCTGCTGCTAATGTCTATGTAGTCTCATTACAAACAGTAGGTAATGACCATGATCATTCTCTTGTTCTCTGGACAGGGATAAGATTAGACTAAGCGACAGGGGAACGAAAAGAGCAATAAATTAGAGGATAATGGGTTCATCTTTTTCAGCACTGGGAAGGAGGTTTATTCACACAACAGGTCCAGCTGATAACACACCTCTCAGGCCATAACCGACCTGGAAGAGGAACTGTCCAGCAATCCTCACTGCTGTGCTATAGAAGGGAAATCATAGAGACAAACCAGAAAGTACTGTACATAGGGGAACTTGGAAAAACCATATTTAAAAAACAACCACCAAATCCGTATACTAGTCACATTTTGCTTCTCAATATGTGAACATTTTTTATTTATAGTAATGACCCTTTAATACTGTTATAAGGTCTCTCTAGTTAGGGTCACTGCATGTCACAGGACCAACACATTCTCTCTTGAAGTAATCAGTGCTGCTGGAAAACCCTTATGTCTCAGACTTGTCTCCTTTTACCCATTTTTATCACAATACTGCTTCTTCGACATGCAGTCCTGTTTTATTCACAAAGTCATGTAAGTGCATTAATGGAGGGGTCCCTTCACCCAGCGCCCCCCCCCCCCCCATCCCCTGCCGCCAGGGTCAGCATACTGTCTGATATCCTGAACTTCTGGGAGACTCTGCTATCTACATCTTCATGACTCCTGCTCCTGTAACATGAGTGAATAGGCTCACTATCTCCTTAAAGATCAGCACACACATCTTCTGAAATGCTCTGTACTGCTGGGACACCAGACTATTTTGGTGAGTAACTCAATCTTTTCTCCAATCATAAGTTCCCCTTTTCTCACCAGTGTCATCTCATGAGTGGACAAATCATTCTTCACCCCTCATACACTCCTGAAATACTATGTGCTGCTGGGGACTGCTGCTTCTTCCACTATGTTTATTCTAACATCACAAAACTGTCCCTTTCCCAGGGAATCCTCTTTTCACTATCATGAAAACTGTCATCTAAATATTAGTAAACCTTATTCTAAAATACTCTGCACTGCTGAGGACATTGCTCCATCCACTGTATACCACAATCTCTTTTTGTGACCTCCCGCTTGTCTCCCTTCAACTGATCACACTGCATCTGTCATTGCTACCGGCTAGCTCAGTAAAAACATTTGCTGAAATACCCTATGCTAGTGTGGAGAGGGCACTCTTCCTACTATCTATGAGTTGCTTTTGTTTGTCTTATCATTCATGACACTTTATGTCACATGCATATAAACGGAGTGACAACTGGGTTCTCCCCATCCCCCACCCTCATTACAAGATTTGTATACTTCTCTCCTGAAATACTCTGTGCTTCTTTGATGTAAAGGGTTACAGGAAATTCTGCCACTGCTAAAATCATCACACAGACAAGTGAGACTTTTGCAAGATCTTCAGTCCATAACCAAAAACATCTTCAAATGTTTATCTCGCATGAGCAGGAAGTCTGTAACATATATAGATTGTGAAAAAAGTTACACTTCCTCATTATGTGCAGGAAGTGTCGCCCCCATCTCGATGGGAATTGCAAAACTGGGAAAAGTATGAAGACAAAATAGTAGCACTAATTATAGAAAATAATTCACAGTAAAGGTCCAGAAGACGAGTAAAATGTATTTGTTCGATTCCACCGTTAACGTCCAAGCCTATTTTTTTTTCCCATTAGTTTTTCCCCTTCCCGCCCTCCAGGAGCCATAACTTTATTTATTTTTCCACCTACATAGACATATGAGGGCTTTTATTTTGCAGGACAAGATGTACTTTCTAATGGTATCATTTATCGTACCATAGAATATACTGGGAAACCGCAAAAAAATTCTGAGTGGGGCAAAATGTAAAACAAAACGCACTCACGCCATGTTTGCAGGGGCGTTCAATATTCGGTATAAATGATGTGTTCTCTGTATTCTACAGGTTGTTACGAATCCGGCAATACCAAACATGTAAGGTTTTTGGTGCTTAATTGCGGAATGGAGCCCGTGCCTGTACCTTTTTAACTTGGAGAAATAAAACATGAAGTTTTAGCTACTCCTTCTTGCCGTGGACATTTGTAGGTAGTTGCTGGGATTCCTTCTTATTCATGTAGGGTTTTTGTTATGTTTTTCCCGGTTTTTGGGTTTGGGGATTTTGCGTTTTTTTAAAAATAAAATAAATTTTTTAAAAAATTAAATAAAAAACAATTTTGGGGCTTGGAATTTTTTTTCGTCTATGGTGTTCAGCGTACAGGGTAAATGTCCTATTTTAACAGATCCGACTTTTTTGGACGCGGTAATACCAAATATGTGTAACTTTTTTTATTTTTTTTATTTGTAAAATAGCAAAAGGGGGGTGATTTGAACTTTTAATATTTTTTTATTTTTTTTTTATACTTTTAAACATTTTTCTTACTGTAACTTTGATTCCCCATAGGGTGCTTCACCACTAGGGGGCTCGATCATTTATACAGCTTATTGCAATACAATGCAATAGGGTGTAACAATATGGCGGTTTTACTACTTCCTGCCTAGGGCAGAAACTAGTAAAACAGAAGACATGGCAACGATGGAAGCCTTCACGAGGCTTCCAGCTGCCATGTTAACCATTCAGGGCCACACAATCTCGTTGCGGGGGTCCCAATCGGAGTGAGGAACGGTGCGCAGCGGCCATTCATTTAGATACTGCGGCTATGTTTGCTGTGGCGTCTAAAGGGTTAAACAGCGCCGAATGGAATCAGCTCCATCCCATTCTGTTACCGGCAGGTGTAAGCTGCAATTAGCAGCCATCACCCGCCGGCTGTGTAACGAGATTGCGGCGCAATCCCACTACAAAGCCCCTTACCGCCATCAAGACGTACCCATATGTCCAGATGTGGTAAGGGGTCAAAAACCATGTCGGATGACACGATTTTCAACGAGCATTTCATGTGGATTTTAGTTGTTTTTTTTTTCAGTGGATTTACAGTCAGGACATGACTCCTATTCACTTTTATGGGGTTTTTGATGCGGATCCGCATCCAAAACACCAATCAAACGTTTTTTGACATGTTTTACACTAGGTTTTTCGCCCCATACGCTGAGAGGGGGTTTGCCAAGACGGCTGTTCACTGCCGCACACGCTGCTGCTGATCCCCTGGGTCTTGAGATGGGGGGGGGGGGAGCGTTCTCTGCTTGAGTAGTTTAAAAAAATCCACCCTCCAGACGGCACTTAGTGACATCATCGCGCTGCGAGTAGTGCGCGCTCCTGCCGGCTCCACAACTAAAAGCAGGGAGGCAGGGAGCAGGACAAAGATCCAGAATATAGAGAAACTAGAAGACCAGGAGTAAGGGATCGGGGCAAAGAAACCCAGAATATACAGAAACGTAAAAGACAAGGACAAAGGGATCGGGGGCAAAGACCTAGAATATACAGAAACGGGGAAAGACAAGGAGTAAGGATGGGGAGCAAAAACTAAAACATAAAAAAGCGTAGACAGGGAGTAAAGGGAAAAATCCTGCTCCTGCCGTATTTCATGTACAATGGAGTGGGGAAAGGCAGGACAATCTAAAGAACAGCAGCACACCCCCCCCCATCAATCAAACACAGTCCCTGAAGTTCTGTAAAACGGGAAAGGAAAAGGGGGGAAAAAGGGGGATAGCAAAACACACTGCCCTACCCAGGGAGGATACTGGCCTGTGGAGCGTGCATGCTCCCGGGGGGCTTCAGAGGAAGAATAAAACCCAGCAAGCGCGGCCGCAAGCAGGAGGCTTAGTACGGTCGGCCCCAATGCCAACCAGCTGACACAGTGATAAGGTAACAAAGCTGCACTGTGGCCCCTTACATTTTTTTTTAATGACATGCAATTAGGAAAGTGCCAATTTATGATTTCTAAGCATCCCACGTCGACATTGCATGGTGGCAAAACCCCTTTAATAGCAAATTTTCCACGTGGATTACGACAGAAGAATAAACAAGTTCTAAGGTGTTTTTTTTTACTCTTTTAAAAAAATAAAAATAGGCATTGTATGCACTACAATGTGTATTTCCTATTGAGGTCAATGGAGATGATATTACCTTTGGTTTTAGACGAATATATTAAGTGGGAATCCGCTTGAATTCCGACTTGAAATACTCGTCATGTGGACATAACCTTAATCCGAGCCAGCGGTTTATAATAGTACAGCAGCATAATAAGAGCTGAAATCAGTCACACATATACATGTCTCCTGAGGTCCTCAGCACTGGAGATGTGTGATATTATCTGGAGATCAAGGGGATAAAGAGTTCTCGCTATTGAGGAACACTAACAACAGCCCCCCTTAGCCCCAAAAAAGTATAAAAGAAAGCAATGACACCGATTTTGCCCACCCAAAGGCCCCAACCCATGTGCACCAGGGTCTGTGGTTGCAACCTCGGCTAATGGTATGCAAGGCATATCAGAAAGGCCGCCGGTCACTAGAACAGAACCATGTTATGATGGGGGGTGGGTGCATTTGTAGAAATACCCCTGTGAAGGGAAAACTAGGGGGTTTCAATATCTACTCCACACTATATGCAGGTCTCACACATGGGCCTCATTTATCCTTTACTCACAGCAACCATCAGAGCTCAGCTTTCATTTTTCCAGATAGGTTGCTATGGGCAACAAAGATAGTTTCACTGAGATAGTTTTGATAAATGAGGCTTAGAGTGAATTAGAGTTTGTTCACACGACAAATTTTAAAGAGGATTTTAACGCGGATTGCACATTGATTTCCTTCTCAAGATCTTTATGTAAACCGACGGCCATTCACTGAAATGGCCATTCTGAGTTTTGCTCCAAAAGTGAACTAATACGGATTTCCAAAATCACCCAATTTTAAAAACCTTGGGTGGGAAAAAAAAAAGGATAAAAAAGTTAATTTTTTTTTGACGGGGTCCTATTGGGCGGGGACGCAGGTTACACACATTGCTATGCAGCTAACCCACTTTAGAATCAGAGGTGTCACGGCAGATTTCTGCCGAGAAAACAACATTGGAAACACATCAGACTTTTCAGTCCGAGATGTGAATGTAGCCTTATTGTGCCCTCGACTAATTAGTAGCACCAATAGGGCATTAGTACAAAGGCAGGCATGGCAGACGAGGGTTGTAGTGCAAAGTGGGATAAAATCTAAAAATAACCTTTGATTTAGTCATCCACCAAAAAGAACACGAGTAAGTAAACACATACGATGCTGACATGTTTTTGGTATATAGTGCCCTTAGTCGTAGCTACGACTGTCCGTTTTTTTAATATTAGCACACTTTAGTCTTAGTGCCCTAAGGGTTCTAAAAAAAAAATTTTCGAAAAAACCCTAAAAAGCTACGCTAACGGGGATTATATCAAAATGCGTCAGTGTTATGTGTGTTTGCTCCCTCATGTTATTTTTAATGAATGACTAAATAAACGATTTTGAGATTTTATTCCGTGCTGGATCCCACTTTGCACTACAACCTTGTATCGGCTCATGAAGTCCTTTGAGGAATCCATGTACCCTCCATAAAAACTACGATTGCAGCAGAATTTTCCAGCTAAGCCGTCTCTTTTTTCAGATCGCCTTGTAGCAGACGAACATGTTATAGCAAAGATATAACAAAGCTATAAAGATATAGCAAAGATATAAATTAGGGTCCTCTCAGCTGCTACTTGACACCAGTACACTCTTAATAAGTAGGATACACTGTCCTTGTGACTCTCACAGTTTTAAGGGCGCTCTGAAAACCCATCTTCTTAGACAAGGCTATCAAGATCCCAAATTGTTAACCCCCCACATTCTGTCACACATTCGTCACTTCCCGCACTTTGGCACCCACAGGCACTTATCTGTATACAGATGTATAGTTGGGGTGGCAGGTTCATCCAATTTTTTATATTACCCCATATCTATGTAACATGGCTGGACCATTGTAAACCAAGCACTTGTCACCCTTTGTTTCACCCATACACCCTCATAGATTGTAAGCTCTTGCGAGCAGGGCCCTCACACCTCGTGTCTCATTTGTAAGTAGCTTTTTTATAATGTAATGTCTGGGTGGTCTGTGCTTATACCCTCTATATTGTAAAGTGCTGCGGAATATGTTGGCGCTATATAAATAAAGATTATTATTATTATTATTATTCTCACTCATTTTCATCAGTTCCCTGTTTACAGTACTTGGAATGGCCTCCTCTTTTAGAGGCTGCACTAAAAAGCAGCCATATAAGCCACCTCTATGGCAAGCACCGTCTTGTGCATGCGATAACAACAAAGACTCATTTTCTGCTTTGAACTTGTGGGTTTCATACTTTTTTTGAATGCAACTCGGCATTCTCTCTCCTCCAAACACGATGAGTTGCGTTTCTATCAAACAGTTCTACTTTGGTTTCATCTGACCATATGACATTCTCTCTGTTCTAGAGGAGATCTGCATGGAGGGATGGGCCACCATACCAGCAACAGTGTGTGCCAACCTAGTGAAGACTTACAGAAAACGTTTGACCTCTGTCATTGCCAACAAGGGATATATAACAAAGTATGGAGATGAACTTTTGTTATTGACCAAATACTTATTTTCCACCATAATTTGCAAATAAATTCTTTCCAAATCAGACAATATGTTTTTCGGATTTGTTTTCTCCTTTTGTCTCTCATAGTTGAGGTCCTATGATGTCAATTACAGGCCTCTCTCATCTTAAGTGGAAGAACTTGCACAATTAGTGGCTGACTGAATACTTTTTTTCCGCCACTGTACATTGGTGATGTGTACTGTGATCCAGTTGCTGCTTGATTACATTGAATTTCAACATGTGATCCTTAGAAATAAGTATCTGTCAAGTGTCTGGCAGCTCAGCCAGACCAAAATCTGGAGCTTTTCGCAGGACAGGTGTTGAAGGTATATGTGTTGTGAAAGTTAAAGCAGTGGGCCCCCAGCCTTTGGAACACCTACTGATACTGAGAACTGCAGGGTAAAATTCCTTCTATTCTAGAATCCTCCAACATGGTATCATTACTATCATAACATATTAAAGGGGACATGTATGAAAATTGTCTAGGTTTAAGACTTTCCTTGTTGCCCATAGCAACCAATCAAAGCGTCATTTTTTCAGAGCACTATGTGAAATGGGAGCTCTGATTGGTTGCTATGGGCAACATGGAAAGTCTTAGACCTAGACAGTTTTCATACAGGAGGCCCTAAGTGTTTATAGTGGACTGACCTGACAGATAATGAAAAGTCCTCAGGCCTCTTCCTACTGGGACGGACAAGAAAGCTGCCATGGACTCCTCTTGCTTTAAGACGGGCTTCAGCCTCCAACCCGGTTACGTCCCTATGAAACCACCTGGAGAAGAAGCATAAAAAATGAGACAGGGAGATCATCACCTAATTTACTCACAGTCATAAATTCATCATGACACAAACAAGAAAGTAGAAAACTGTAAGGAAATCACGTAAAAAATAAAAACATAAACAACACACCTCATAGGGAGAAGTGAACTATTGTAGTACCAGTAATCCAGCTCATCTGCATATATGAGGATGCATCGAAAACGTGGAAATCTCATCCACGTGAGATTAAACTTCCTGAGAAGAAAAAATCCAGATCCTTAAAATTTTCCAATTTTATCTGAAAAGACAGGAATGCAAAAAGACAAACTGCACAAGTAAGCAAACCACTTACGCATTTCAGGCTACATAGAGCCTTTAGGCTAAATCCCCACAGCACCGGACAAAACACGGCCAAAAGTCAACTGTTTGTTTTCCAATGCATGACGGCGGTTTTTGTCATGTTTTGCCCAAAAATGCAGTCGGTTCTCATTTTTTTGCCGTCAGTCCATACAATTGATTATATGGGGAGACGACGAAAAAACTCAAAGCTCTGGGGGATTATACACCATATTCCTAAATCCGCTGGCGCCAGAAGACAAGCAGAGAAAAAACAACCTGTGTAGACTACAGGTTGTTTTCTCTATTAAAATCTATGCGCTGCCTGAACAATCGTATTTTCAGTGATGTCAGAATCCTAAGGCTATGTCTCTACTGCACAGAAAAACGATCTTATTTTCGGTGGTCTAGGATTCTAAAACGGCCAAAAATACGATCGCTCAAGTCGTTTTTTCTCTGCTCATCTTCTGCCGCCAGTGTATTATACAATATGTATAATACGCCGCCGCTTTGTGTTTTTTTGTCGTCTTCCCATGCAATGAACTGTATGGGCCGATGGCAAAAAAATGGGAACCGACCACGGTTTTTGCACAAAAGGTGACAAAAACTGTGGTCGTGTATCGAAAAAAAACAGGCAACTTTTTGTCCAAAGCTGTCGGGATTTAGCCTAAAACCTCCAAAAACACGATCGTTTTTCTGTGCAGTGGAGACATATCCTTATTCATAGCTATGACCCTTTTTTAACTGCTATGAAAAGAGAGCTCTGTGTAGCCCGAAATGCGTGAGTGGTTTGTTTTCGTGTCCTGTTTATCTTTTTGGATTACTGTATTTTCAAATAAAGTCGGAAGGTTTTAAGGAAGCTGGATTTTTACTTCTCAGCAAACAGAAGAGAACTGAACAGTATTGATACATTTCTTTCATTACAATTTTATTTATTATTATATATTATATATTATTTCATATAGTCCATGAATGTTGGATTTGATGGTTGTATTTTTTATACAATAAAGACAATGGAAAACATTCAATGACAAAGAAACAAGGCAAGGAAATGACCTACAGCCTCCATTCAGGTGAGATCAGCTTGTAAGTCCACATAGGCATAGAAATTCTAAGGATTTCTCTTTTGTTCTTTCTGGAGTAGCATCTACATTAAATCATATCATTGCGTTGTATTCTTTAGTTTCCCTTTGTGGTGTTACTAGAGTTTTATCATTTACCTCTATGGCTGAGTGAAGGGTATCAGGAGATTTGGTGCTCTGTATCAGTAGAAACAAAGGTCATACCTTTAGGAAGTAGTATTTCACTTTTAAGGAAAACCAGTATAAAATATTGTTCTGGTGTTTCCACCCTCCAGCCCTTTTACATAAATTTAAACCCAATATATTTGACTGCTGCTGTAGATATAACTTGAGAAGGAGACATCTTTTTCATTTATTTTGGGACTGTGCATTAATTCAATCTTTTTGGAAAACAGGGATTTATTGAAAGATGTACTACAAATTTAGGTTCAGTTAGACCCAACACTGTATTTTATAAACTTGACACCTGCTAATATTAATAAAGCACTGAGGCAATTAATGCTTCACATTCTAACCGCGGCAAAATGCCTTATGGCCAGGCACTGGAAATCTACAGTTGTTCCTTTTTTACAAGAGATATGTAACAGAGTGAAGGAAATTAAAAGCCGGGAATATTTAACAGCAATGCTGAACGCTAGAAAAATGTGGTACCATTTGGTCACAATG
This sequence comes from Phyllomedusa bahiana, assembly GCA_025379985.1. Classification (NCBI taxonomy): domain Eukaryota; kingdom Metazoa; phylum Chordata; class Amphibia; order Anura; family Hylidae; genus Phyllomedusa; species Phyllomedusa bahiana. Next base: position 12,872 of record JAODAL010037055.1, on the reverse strand, counting down.
GGGTGAATATATCATATTATCAATACTGCATCTTCTGTACACAATGAACTTTGAGGGATGGGGTGGTATAGGAGATAGCGTCTCCGCCCCCCCCCCCCCCTTTTTTCTTTCCCTCCCTCTTTTCTCCTATTGTGTCTGGTCCTATCCTTTATGTTTGTTTTTGTTATTCCCATTCCACTGTATTCTTACCAGCATATTGTCTTCTAATTTATCAAGTTAATGTGTTAGTTTTTATATATTTTCAATATGTTATATTTTTTATAAGAAATTCTGATTATTATTGTTCAATAAACATACAGTTAAACAAAAAAAGAAGTCGTGTTCCAGTCAGGACATTTTCACAAATACTTTGCCTAACTTGTGTAAGTAACATCCTGTATTCTCCATTCCAGGTAAAATTTCTCATGGTGACTACAATGCTATGTCTACACAGCACTGGATTCTTGTCGGATTTTCAGTGGTTTCAGTATTTAAAATCTGCCGAAAATCTGGCTGTGCCCAGTGCTGTGTAGACTGCAATGAAAAATCCGTGCTGTTGTCTACACAGTACAGATTTTTTCCGAGTGGTCTTAAAATCCGCCTGATGCCGGTGGATTTTCAAACCTGTTGGATCTTCCGCAGGATTACTGTTGGATTCCCATACATTCAATGTATGGGGCCGACGGCAAATTTTAAAACTGCGGTCCAGCGTTGCTAAAATGCTGTCAGATTTTTTACGCCATTTTAACATTGCTGTGTAGACATATAACTTTAGAAACAGACCGTAGTTTGGTTGCACATGACCTAACAGCTTTACTCTTATGTATGAATGTCATCTGATCTCCCACAAAGCACTGCTCTATGGTAACAGGAAACCATCACAATTCTGAATACAGAAGTAATCAATAGACTGATACCTGATTCCTGTCACTTTTCATCTTATGCTCTGTACATTGGGGCAGGGTCAGCAGTCATCTTATTATTGTAAGGTGTGTGCAAGTGTTGGAGGAGGACTGCTGGTTCCAGGTATCAAGCAGGCAGGTACACCTGAATAGTGGATGTCTGGCTTACCAGTGTGGGATTGCTGGGAGGTGTGGTGCAACAGCGCAAAAGAAACCACAGAGGCTTTACTTACAACACGCATTTAGGGTGCACTTACACAGCACAGACCAAATACTGGTCGGGAAATCCCGAGGCTTTTCTTCGCGGTTTGCGGATTCAAGCCCTCCCGCTTCGCACCCACATGTTCATTTTCTGCCCAAAAACTGGGCGGAAGAATGAACATGTCCTAAATTTTTCGGACCGCCGGCGGTGTTAAAAACCGTCCAGTGGAAAATCCATGCAGTGGGGACTGTTGCACGGATTTTCTATTGCAGTCTATGGGGGAGCGTTGCTTGTCGGTTTTCAGACAGTGTGTAAAACCGCAAACTGTCTGAAAAACCGTCAATTAACCTGTGCCGTGGGTACAAGTCCTTTAGCAAGTTACACTTCATTCTCAGGTCACTTCACAGGTAAATAATAACTCTTGGGGTTACTACACTTCTTTCCCATTACAATTGCTCCTCTGACAATTCCTCATCCGGTCTTTCTCCACTTTTCTAGATACTAGTCTTCAGGACAAGTGGCATGTGATATACATGGATGTCATTGTGTCGTTAAGGGTGTATGGAGATAGCTTTCTTAGATAACACATTAGATGGGTGCCTACTCTATCACTTGATTGCCTCTCCCACAACAAAAGCACAAGGTGTTGAGTGGTTGACATGGCAGTAAAAGGCGTAATGAATGCCTTCAGGCCTCTCATGTTACTATGCCTATTGCATTCTGGTGGAGCCATAATCTAATAAAAATGCAGTAAAAGTTAAAATAAAAATAAAGTAAAAAAAAAAGTTAAATAAAAGTTTTTAAAAATATATAAGAAAATTTAAGATGAACTCTATATCCATTTATTACAGTAAAATAAATAAACATAGTTGGTATTGCCAAATTCTCAAAAGTTCTAAACATTTAAATATCATGTTATTTATCCCAACTGTTAAACCACATAAAAATCCCAAAAAATTGTTTTTTTGGTCACTCGTCTGAGTGAAAAGTGATTAAAAAGTGATATCCAACCCAAAATGCTACTAATGAAAACTACAACTCAGAGTATGTCAATGTAAAACAAATTGTGAAACACTAGCAGAACAGTAGCAACAGTAGCAAAACCTACAAATAACTTTTTCAATTGAAATAAAATGGTCATATTGATGCAGTAAGGTTTTTTTTTTATGTTCCTTTCGGGAACAGGGTTTAGACCTTTAAACTTTTCACTCACATTTTAGTATATCTATGTAAGGGGCTGCCACAGGTAGAGTGTCAGAGGCAGGTACACCTGGGTGGTAGGTGTGTGAATGTGTGGCTGCAAGTAGGCCTAACAGTGGTATCCTTGAATATGTAGTATGTCAGGGAGGTAGTAACCACAGAGATTGTAGTTTGGGATGCAAGTTTGGCAGACTTTATTCACGGTACTCAACTTAGGTTACACAATCACTTTCTCTGTTTCAAAGTTGCAGGATCAGGTTAAGGTTACAAGTACAAAACTTGACCAGTACACCTTTTTGAACTTCTCTTCCATAGCCTCTCATAGGCTCCGTCCACACAGCATGATTTTTTCGACGGATTTTCGGACGGTTTGTGGATTTGGAAACAGCCTGAAAATGACAAGTAACCATCCCCATAGACTTTAATAGAAAATCCGTCCAGTACACTACACTGAACGGATTTTCAGCTAGACAGAGTTTCATACCGGCGGTGTTCCGGTTTTCGGACGGAAGGTGTGCTAGTCAGTGGTTAACCCCTTATCGACCTATGACGTATAAGTATGTCATAGCGCCGGTAAGCAGCTTTGAAACAGGATCGTTGCGCGATCCCATTTCACAGCTACCGGGTGTTATAGGCTTATTGCAGCTAACACCTGGCGGTTTCAGTGCGGGGGGGCGGCGTTGCCCGCCTGCGCTGTTTAACCCCTTAGAAGCCGCGGCAAAGATGGCCGCGACGTCTAAAGGAATGAAGAGCGGTGCCGCGCACCGTTCTTCAGTCCGATCGGGACATCAGTGGTGAGATTGCGGAGTCCCAATCGGCTAACATAGCGACGGGAAGCCTTGTGAAGGCTTTCATCACTGCCATGTTTTGAATTTACCCACTTCCGGCCATAGGCAAAAAGTGGGGAAACCGCAATCTTGGAACAGCCTAATGCATTGAGTCCACCATAGGGGGACTCAATGTTAGCGCATGTCCCCACTGCATGGGTTTTCGGCCGGTTTTTCAGGCGGTTTGCAGTTTTGCAGACCGCCTGAAAAACCGTCCGAAAATTAGCACAATGGGGTTCTATGGAAAACCGTGTTTTCCGCCCATCGGTTTTGCCACCCGCGGTCCGCCCGCAAAACATTGTGTATGCACATCCTTCCGTCCGGTTTCTGGACGGAATATGTGCATCCCAATGTGAAGGGGGAGGGCTTTTCTCCGCTAATCGCGGAGAAAAGCCGCCCCCTCCCGCAGCCGTGGGGACAGCCGCAAAACAGTGCAAATAGCGATCACATAACACTTGCCGTGTAAAGGGCCCCTTAAAGTAAAAAACAGAAATAAAGTTTTAAAGTACAAAAAAAAAAATCACTCTCCTTTCCCTATTTTACAAATAAAAACAATAAAATAATACAAAAGTTACACATATTTGGTATTGCCGCATCCGAAAAAGTCCGATCTATAAAAATATAACATCATTTATCCTGTACGCTGAACACCCTAGAAGAAAAAAAGTTTTTGGTCAGTTTACGTCACATAAAAATTTGAATAAAAGTGATCAAAAAAGTCGCATGCGTTCAAACTGCTAGCAATAAAAAGTACACTTCAGCCCGAAAAAAAATGCAGCCTCACTGACGTCTGTAGGTGTTAGTACAAAAAAGTTATTGGTCGCACAAAGTGGCGCCACGGTGCAAATTTCAAAAATAGAAAATGTTTGGAATTTTTTTACAGCACCAAAACATAACGGAAACCGTACATGTTTGGTATTTCCGGATTCGTATCAACCTGTAGAATATAGATAACACATCATTTTTACAGAAGAACAAGCTGCATTAAAAAAAAACTCCTGCAAACATGGCGCAAGTATGTTTATTTCACATTTTGCCCCACTTAGAATTTTTTTGCCGTTCCCCAGTATATTCTATGGTAATATGAATAACACCATTGTAAAGTAACATCATGTCCAGCAAAATAAAAGCCCTCATATGTCTTTGTAGGTGGAAAAATAAAAAAGTTATGGCTTTCAGAAGGCAAGGAGGAAAAAAAATTAGAGCCATATTATTATGACCGTCCATCAGGAAGCGGTTAAAGGGGACGGATGAATCCGCAAACTGCAGGCAGAACTGTCCTCCAAAACTATTGAAAAGACGATAAAATATCAGTTGGATTCTTAAGCACAATCCGACCATCATTTTACACTTGCTGTGTGTCCGTAACCTTAGGGTGCGTTCCCACTGCACAAGACAAATACCGGCCGGTTCGCCGGCCGATATTTGTCCTGTTTTGCGGACGTCCCCACGGCCGCGGGGGAGGGGAGGCGGCTTTTCTCCGCGATGAGCGGAGAAAAGCCCTCCCTCTCCACATTGACATCCACAGATTCTGTCCGAAAACCGGACGGAAGATTGTGCATGTTCAATGTTTTGCGGCCGGACCGCGGGCGGAAAAACCGCCGGACGGAAAACCCGTGCAGTGGGGACTGCTGCACGGGTTTTGCATAGAGCACCATTGTGCTCATTTTCGGCTGGTTTTTCAGGTGGTCTGAAAAACCGCAAACCGGCTGAAAAACCGGCCGAAAACCCGTGCCCTGGGGACATGCCCTTAGAGTTTTCATTAGAAGAAGGGTCTCCCCAGCTCCAAACATAACCGTGACTTTACTTCCAGTTATCACTATAACGCCAACCAGGTGCTGTATGCATTCCCCAGCTGCTTTGGCCCGAGCTTCCCAGTAGCCCCACCACCACCAGGCCTGCAGCACCTCTCACTATCTCTTTAAACTTCAATTATAAGTTCTGTCTCTATTCTGCATGTCACTCTCTCACTTCTTTAGTCTGTGAGTAGCTCGTCACACTCGAATTGTGTGTAAATGACCTCTCCCTGTTGAGCTTCAACCTTTTAACAGCAACTACAACATTAGCTGAATGTAACCTGGCAGCCTCTTCCTTCTCCTCTCCAGGATTTCCTGATATCTCTCTTAAAGGAGATGTGTCATCAAAAAATGACTTATTGTTTGACTCACGTTTTTATATTAAACGCATATTTTTGGAATTTTTGGTTATGGGTTTTTTTTTTCCCATATCACTTCTCAATATTTTAAAAAATTCTTAAGTCCTGCAGTTTTCACTTTGACCACTAAGCCTAATAATAGTCTAATATTTCCTGTTCTGTAGAGCAAGATTGTCAGTCGTCTGCTCAATATTAGCACAAGCAGGGTCAAACTGAAAGGAGACACCAGTGTGTGTAGATAACACAGGATCAACCAGTCACAAGAGGAGATAACACAGCTCCCCCTCACCCGTCCTTGCAGAGTGACTTCTTCCCAGGTCACAGAGTATGCCTAGAAAACTCTCCTATAGTAGTCAATGGGACTGAGTCAGTCTTAAGGCTCCTATGTGCATGAAGCTGCTGTAAAGTATACCTCTGACTGCTGTTAAAGCAGTGCAAACAAGGCCTAGTGGCCAAAGTGAAAACTGCAGGACTTAAGAATTATTAAAAAATAATATTCTATATAATAATAATAATAATAATAATAATAATAATATATTAAAAAGTGATATGGAAAATGTAAAAAAAAAATAGCCAAAAGTTCCTAAAATATGTGTTTAACATAAAAACTTTAATTAAACAATGAGTCATTTTGATGACACATTCCCTTTAATTAGCTGCAAGCCTCACATGCTGTTTGGTGCTTAAAGGGGTATTCTCACCACACTTAGCTACAATCATGTAGGCAGAGGTAAATACCAAATACATCATTGTTCTGGTTATGCTTCCTTTCAGAGCTAGAGCAGTTCTCATCTCCTGCATGTGTACACAAGCTTACCTAGGTTATCGTCTCTACTCTAACAACCCTTGCCATGATAGTGATGTCACTCCTTGCTGTGCCTTATCAGGCTTTGGTGGGACATTATAAATTTATATAAATATATAAATGTTCCCTACAAAAATATGGGTAAAATTATTTAATGTAAAGCCCCCTCAAAAGACAAGGGGACATTCCCTTCGGCTGGAGAAAAAAGGATTTAATCTCCAAACGAGAAAAGCATTCTTCACCAAGAGAATAGCATGCCTGAGGAGCTGGTCACAGCAGGAACAGTTGGGAGGTTCAAGAAAAGCTTAGAAATCTACCTGAAACTAAAGAATATTAATGCGTACGTAGCTATGTAAAATTATGGATCCTGGCTGGTGGCGGCTCTGGGGTCAGAGATCGGGTCTTCCCTGGAGTAGATTGGTTCTTGCCTGTGGGTCCCAGGGGATTCACCAGGAACAGGAAGTAGGAGCCTGAAGCTGGCTGTGAAGAGCAGACTCTGTGAAACAGCATGGTGAGAACATCCCATGCACCAATACATTATAATCGTAACAGTAAATAAACATAAACACAAATATAACACATACGTGTGTGTGTGTGTGTGTGTATATATATATATATATAATATATATATTATATATAATATATATATATACACAGCTGACACCAGAAATTTACATACAGTGTATAAAAAGACACATATGCATGTTTTTCTCACTATCTGACATGAAATCAGAATATACCTTACCAATTTTGGGTCAATTAGGATTACCAAAATTATTTACATTTGCCAAATGCCAGAATAATGAGAGAGCGAGAATTTTGAAGGCATTTTTATCACTCTCTGCAAAGTCAAAAGTTTCCATACACTAGGATTACTATGCCTTTAAACAATTTGGGACCGCCCATTTGATGATTTCATGTCTTTGGAAGCTTCTGATTGGCAACATCTGAGTTAATTAGAGACACACCTACGGATGTATTTTAAGTCACACCAGAAACACACTGCTTCTGTGTATAACATCATGGGAAAGGATAAAGAAATCAGTCAAGATATCAAGAAGAGAATAGTGGACTTGCACAAGTCTGGTTCATCCTTGGGTGCAACTAGTGTGATAAGCTTGTGGAAGGATATCCAAAACATTTGACCCAAGTCATACAGTTTAAGGGCAATGCTGCCAAATACTAGTGAAACGTATGTAAACTTTTGACTTTGCAGAAAGTAAAAAAAAGCCTTAAAAAATTCTCTTTCTCATTATTCTGGCATTTGGCAAATATAAATAGTTTTGGTTTCTAATTGACCTAAAAGGGGTAAGGTTTATTCTGATTTCATGTCAAATAGTGAGAAAAACATGCATAGTGTCTTTTTATATAGTGTATCTAAACTTCTGGTTTCAACTGTATATACATACTTATATATGTGTGTGTGTGTTGTAATATATGACCACTAGTAGGGTGGTCACACACTAGATAGATAGATTCTAAGAAATATTTTTTTTATTGTAGGGTGATGACGTCTTTAAGTTATCACTGAGATACTATCTGTGGCCTCAGTGATACTTGGTATTGCTTTGCAGAAGTCTCTTTAGCGAAACTATAAATGCTATTTTTACAAAAGTCTTTCTAATAAAAAAAAAAAAACAGTTTAAGTCAGTTCCTACAGAAGAAGTCCCAGGTATAAATATTCTTCTTTTTTCCAATTTATTTATTATTTTTTTATACATTGCAAAAATCTCCACATTGCTAAGCGCTGAACTTGAAGTAAAACACCACCTTTTATCATCATTAAGCATTAACGCATGATAATTCTGAGCTGATCACTTTCTTAATCTTTATAACAGTCAGGGATATATTTTTCTGATACAGAACTCTAATTCCCCTGCATCGAAAAAGCCTTCAAGCTTACCACGTACTGTTTTATTATGGAGCGCAATGTATGGAAGTGTACAGGGTGTTTGCGTTATAACTGTGACGTAAAACAGATGGGAGTCTGACTCATGGTACTCCTGACAATCAGTAGTTTGTAGGGGTTCAGTACTCGGGTAAGCATTGGAGCCTCTTTACATTACTACATTTATCTGCCATACCTTTAATAGCAGCTGTCCAGGGTGTACTGCAGCAGCATCCCAAGGGAGTGAATGGAACAAAGCTGCAATACCTTGCACAGCTGCTATTAAATGCAAAGTCTGCAAGGTAAAATAACCAATGTAAAAAATATCAAAGCTATGAACACTTCAAACAATTGATCATTGGGGGTGATGAGAGTCAGATCTCCATCAAATTGATATCGATAGCCTAAGGTAAGACAACCATATTGGAATCTCAGAACACCCAGTTTAACAGCCATGATGACCTGTGACATATACAGCATTAGCTCATCAAGTTAGCCTGCTCCTTATGTAGCGGTTTCTGGCTCTTACTTACAATCTGAACCTGCCAGGATGAAAAATTATTCCAATCCTAGCTATTTACCATTTTGAAGCAGTGCTTGCATTGACTGCGACATCCAAGTCATTAGGACTGCAGAATGTAACATTTCAATGTATCAACAATGTACTGTATATATATATATATATATATATATATATATATATATATATATATTTACTTTAAAAAAATGTAAAAAAAAAAAATCGTTAACATACTAAAAATTCATTCCCCTTTTTACCATATTAGTAATGCAGCTTCTCTAAAAATCCAATCGGATACAAAATTATTAAAACACAAAATTAAAAAACATTGCCATAGTAGAAGTTTATTTGGTAATAAAAAATATATATCACATATACCCCAAATTGGTACCAATAAAAACTATATTTAAAGGGAACCTTTCATGCTGAGCATGTGATGTAATTTGTCAGCAACATGCTATCAAATGAGAGGCACTGAGCAGACTGATATAAAGCTTTGTGGGAAAAGAGTCAGTAGAAATTCATGTATTTAAATTTCTGTTTATTTTTAGTTAAGACGTTCAGTAGTCTTTTTAGTGATTGACAGCTATCTCTATACGCACTGCTACAAGACCAGCTCCTGGACCCCTTAACCAAAGATATTTAAATGAACGTATTGCAAATTCGATTTTACAAGTTTTACCACCTAAAAAGAATGGAGAGGTCTGTAATTTTTATTGTAGGAACACTTCAACTATATGTGTGAGAATCTTAAAAAAAAAATCCAGAAAATCTCACTGTATGATTTTTTAAATAATTAATTTGCAGTTTACTGTATGAAATAAGTATTTGATCACTTACCAACCAGCAAGAATTCTGTTTTCCTTTAAGAAGCCTGACTGTGCACTCACTACCTGTATTAATTGCACCTGTTTGAACGCATAACCTTTATAAAAGACACCTGTCCACACACTGTCAATCACACTCCAACCTCTCCCCCAAAACCAAAGAGCTGTCTAAGGAAACACCAGGAACAAAATTGTAGATCTACACAAGGCAGAGATGGGCTACAGGACAATAGGCAAGCAGCTTGGTGAGAAGGCAATAACTGTTGGTCCAATTATTAGAAAATGGAAGAAACACAAGATGACTGTCAGTCTTCCTCAATCTGGGGCTCCATGCAAGATTTCGCCTTGTGGTATAAGGTTGATTCAGAGAAAGGTCAGGAATCAGTCCAGAACTACACAGGGAGGACCTAGTCAATGACCTAAACAGAGTTAGGACCACAGTCTCAAAGGTTAATGTTAGTAACACACTACGCCGTCATGGATTAAAATGCACACAAAGTCCCTCTGCTCACGCCACCACATGTCCAGGCCTGTTTGAAGTTCGCCAATAACCATCTGGATGATCCAGAGGAGACATGGGAGAAGGTCATGTGGTCAGATGAGAAAATAGAACCTTTTGGTATCAACTTCACTCTTTGTATTTGGAGGAAGAAGAGGGATGAGTACATGCTCAAAAACAGCAGCCCAACCATGAAGCATGGGGGTGGAAAAACCATACTTTAGGGGTGCTTTTCTGCAAAGGGGACAGGAGGACTGCACCGTATTGAAAGGAGGATGGATGGAGCCATGTATCGCAAGATTTTGGCCAAAAAATTTCCCCCTTTCCTTCGTAAGAGTTTGGGAAAGATGGGTCGTGGCTGATTTTTAAAAGAAGGAAAAGCCCAAAAACACACACCAGGGCAAAAGGAGTGGCTCCGTAAGAAGTATTTTTTTTTTTGGCCCTTTGAATGGCCTTGCCCTGTCTCCAGACCTGAACCCAACCGAAAATCTTTGGAGGGAGCAGAAACTCAATTTAACCCAGGCCAAAACCCCCGGAACCAAAAGATCGGAGAAGATCTTATGGGGGGTTTTGGGCCAAAACCCCCAAAAAGCAAAATTAATTTTTTAAAAAATTTAATCCATTAAATTTTTTGGATTTTTTTAGATTCTGTTCTAAAAAAGGGAAGTGTCCCTATTTTTAAAATATTACAGTTTTTTTGTGGGTTAGCGAAACTTCCCAAAATGGGGATTGTTCAAATACTTTTTTTCCCCCCACTGTATCATTTGGTTAGCCCTCATGCTCTATAACATGCTGGGGGCCGATCAGTTTCCCTTGTTCAGGATGATAAATTTTGTTTACACCCTTTTTGGAGTAACCAAAAATCACTCCAAAAATTTTAACTTTTAATTTCCCGCGGGTTAACCCCGCCCCCATTTGCCCCTAGGCCCCTTTGAAAGGGCCCGCAAAAAACACCGGTAAACATCCCCAAAAAGAGATTTTGCCCCCCTTAGCCAAAAAAAAGGAAATATCGTTAGGATTTTCCAAAAATTGTCTGTTAGGTGCGGGTCCCAACACTGGGACCCGCACCTATTTTGGGAAAACGGGCCCCAATTCCTCTTTTGCAGACTGGGATTTGGTTTTTTGTTTATGCACTACTCTCCATTTGCTTAGGGGAAATTTCCAAGCAGGACGAACGCACGGCCCGGGAAAAATCCCAAAAAATAAAGGGAGAGTGCCCTACGCAAGTGTGGCCACCTCCACCCGGGGTTTTCGAGTGGCGGAAAAGTTCCCCACCTGGAAAAACCCTTTTTTGAGCCTGCAAAAAAAAAAAGACCATCACATCCAAAAGATGGAAAAATGGAGGAAAAAAAAAAGTTTTTCTCAGAAATTGGGATACACAGAAATTTTTCTCTTTTGTTTGCTTTTTTAAAATTGAAAAACCCATAAAAAAAAAAATATAAATTCCCATATTGCGGGTTTCAAAAACCGAAAAAACAAAGGGAAAAATGTAAATTTTTAACAAAAAGAATTTTGTAAAAAAATTTATTTTAAAACAAGCCTTATATTGTTTTTGTTTTTCAGAAAAACAGAAATTTTATTTGGGGGAATCTCTCCCTTAAAAATTTTTTTTGAACTAAACCCCCTGAAAAAAAACCCCTTTTTTTTTATATTGCCCTTAGGTATTTTGACTTTGCGTTACCAAAACCGCACCCAAAACCCCCCCCAAAAGTGTGGTGTGTTTTTGGAGGGCTTTTTTCGGGAGCAGCGGGTGTCTGTTTGGAAAAAAACTGTAAAAATTTTACAAGTCAATTTTTTTAAAGGGATCCGAAAGATGCATCAAAAGACCTTTAAAAATGAAAAACACATAAAAATCTAAACACCGATGAGTTTTTTTACTTTTAAAAACTAAATCACCCCGACATTACAGGCCCAAAAAACTTTGGATCCAAAAAAGCATCAAAAATAGCCGGTGAACAACCCCTACACCTTAAATTTCTTGATCTCTTTTTAAAATTGTAGTAGGGGTTTGATCTTTAAATTATTTGTTTTTCAGAGGGGTTTATTCAACTTTTCTACATCAAAATGAAATATGTTTTCTAGCGTTTTAAAAACACCCTGGAATATAATCATATAAACGGGTTTTAAACCCTTTTTGGGGTCTGCCCTTTTGGTATATTTAAAATACATAAATAATCGTACTCTGACTAATAAAATATATCTATGGAGGTGCAATCTTCCTATTCTTGTTGGTTGTCAGTAATCAGTAAAATAAGTGCAATTTAAAAACCCCCCTTTCGGTCCCTTTTCTGTCCCGGGGGGGAAAGTTTTGGGGCCCCCCGGTGGTCACCTACCCCTTGCCTACCCTTGTTTTTTGCTCTCTAAGGTAATCTCTTGTGTCTGAAAATTTCCAAAAATTTCAGTCCGCTTTAAATGAAATGGATTTACCCAGGGGAAAATTTATAGAATGTCCAAGGAATTGATACGAGATTTTTTCAAGGGCAGTTTCCCTTTTTAAAACGTTAACCAATATTTAAAAAAGTTAAAGAAAGTAGAACCCCCCTTTAATGAATGCCATCTAGAATGTATCCCCTGGAGGAAGTATTTTAACTTTAATGCCAGGAACTAAGGAGGGAAAAAGGGGAGAAAATAAATTGGGGGTTTTTTGTAAAGCCAAACAGAACATGATCTGGTTTTGCATATCTCAAGAATTTTTGGGGGCAGCAGGGAGTTCCCGAGAGGTGGGGGAGAATAAAAAGAAGGGTTTTCAGCTTTAAAAACAAATATTATATCTTCCCTTTTTTTTAAACCCGACCATTTTGAAACTTTTTCCCCGGGTCCCTTTACGTGCGGGGCAATAACTTAATTTTTCAGGTTCTTCCTCTTTTTCTTATCGTCTCTCGCTTTTCACCCAAGCCAACTTTTACTAACATCCAACTCTTTCCCACAATTTAAATTTTAGAAACCTTTTCCTTTTCATGTCAAGGAGCGACCCCGGTCACTGTATCTCGCCTCTGGACTTCATGGCCCCACTTAATGCACTCAATCACTTTGCAAAAAAAAAAAGGGGTTTTTTTCGTCTAGTCAAT
>JAODAL010037054.1:0-40885 GCA_025379985.1 Phyllomedusa bahiana | reverse complement strand
CGGGGACTAGGCGTGGGACGGCCTCCCACCCTCGCTACACCCATCCCAGAGAAAACCCCATGAAGCTGTTTGACATACTAACTGAACACGTTCAGTCCCTATTCACTGACTAAAATCTTTTTTTCTCCACCGAGTCCTTGGATTTCATGGTATATAAAATGATTTCTGCTGCGCATTTTGCTATACAGAAAAGCTGGGGTGTACTGACGGACCGTCCACAAGAAAAACAATGGTGTGCTTGGTTTTAACATAACTTTATTTTTTCATGATTAAATTTACAAGTTTATACCACTTAAAAATGTGTTAAAAATGCTGCCATTGTGTTGGTTGTCAATGCAACTCTCTTCCCCCATCTTGACACATGATAACAACACCGCAGATGACATGCTAGCACAGCTTCCGTATCCGTTGTTTCAGTGTGCACAACTTTTTTTGGAAGGTAAAAATTTAATAAAAAACACCGCTATTGGTCGAACAAACCTACAGTGTTTAGATCCGTCCAAGACTGTTGGGACACAAAAATTTATGGTATGGGTATTAAGGGGTAAAAAGATTCAGGGGAAGGAGTTTGGGGGGTTCATCAGGGAAAACCCAATCCCACTGGATATCAAAATTGCTAAGAATGTGTTGCCCCTTTATGCACTAAAATTGGACATTCCCTTCTTTTTTTCCACAAGTGGTGCCCCCACTTATGGTTGTAGGTCCGAGCATTCCAAACAAAATATTTTCCGGGAAAGTGGATTGGTCATGTGGGCAAGCGAAGGGGCCACCAAAAAACCCCGATTTGAACCCCAACTTTTTTTTTTGGGGGGTCTCTGAAGGCAATTGCTATCTTTAAGATACGAATTCGCAAAAAACAACGGATCTGGAACCCGGCTACATTTCTTCTGTGGTGTTGTTTCGTGTGCAAAGGTGGGAGAAAGGGTTGCATTGACAATCCAACACAATGGGCAGCATTTTGAAACATTTTTAAGTGTCATAACTTGTAAAAAACTCATAAAAAGAATAAAGTTCATTGGCTAAGGCACCATTGTTTTTCTGTGAAATTCTAAATAAACGATGTTTTCAGCCCCTCTTCCCTTTGGGAAAAAAAAAAAGGGGACCAAAATGGCCACTTCAATGGCCACCACGGCAACACCCATCTCGAGAAGTTTTCCCTTTTTTTCATATCTAATGTGCCACAAACAGGAAGTTCAAATCACCAACCATTCCCATTTTTTTTTAGGTGTATCCAAATAAATGCCCCACCCTGGTATTATGCCAAGCAAATTTCCGCGCCTGTTTTTACTGTTCAAATAGCAGGGAGGCGGGGCCGTGAAGGGAAAGGGGGGCGCCGCCCCACCTGCCTGTGAACTTTTAAAGCGCGGAGCGGGTAGCGAGGGGGGCCGCCCCCTCTCTGACCTCCGCAGCCCGCACCGCACTGGGGCCGCGCAACCTGGCAAAGTAACTAAGTCAGGCAGGGCGGAAGAGCTGTGCCGGGGGCGGCGGTGAGGAATCCATTGGCCGGGCAGGGGTCGCCCGGGCCCTCGAGGGCCCCCAAACAAGGGGCCCACCGGCCCCAAAGGGAAAAGACGGCCCCGCCCTTTACAGGCCACCGACAAAGTGGCATGCACACTCTTCCAATTTTATACATCTTCAACTGTGGAAGAAATTTTAAAATGGGTTAAATTTTAAAGGGGTTACAAATTACTTTTATAATTCTGAACTTCCCGCATTACCCATTGCATCGTCTGTCACCACAAAAGTCAGTGAAAAGGGGACATGAGTGCAGTGACCACATGAGGCTACAGACCTGAAGTCACCTTTTGGAACTGACAAGTTTTTTAAGTAACATACGCTGTAATAGGAAATGAGGGGACACCTGTGTAAAAAAGTCAATTCACATCAGCTTGACAACCAATACGACAAAAATAGTAATAAAATTAACTTACGGATTAGCCCCTGCTTTCAGCATCATAACTGCTCCAGTCCCCTGGATACAGCACCTCGCAGATGGATGTCCATGACCTGTTCTTTAGGATCCAGTTGCTGCAAACAGAGTCACTCTTGATCCCAAAGCTTTGGGCGGGTATGTATCTGTAACTACAAAAAAATGGAAACAAAAACTTTTTTTTTTCAAAGACCAGCACCATAAAACAATACTTGGACAAATGTGGCCAAGTGTTCTTATGACAATTAATAACACATCACTATATTTAACAATAATGCACACAGGCCAACTTTTTTATTTTCATTTTCAAGCACATGTGCTTGTAAACAGCATAAAAATTTGGTTAGTTTAGGCTAAAAAGAGGATACATAGATTCTCGTTCACACTGGCACTCACCTCGGAGATCAGTCTGCTCACATCCATGTCCATGTGGTGTTTTGGGAGACATGCTGATGTGTCCTTTTCCATTCAGCCAAGGAAGTGCTGTGCAGGACCTTCCTGTATTTAAAAAAAATGCAAAAACACAACCACTGTAGGTGGGATGAGTCTTCACTTTTTTTTTTGCAAAAAACTAAACCCACCCAAAAACTGACCAAAAAACACACCAAAACCTGGACAAAAACTATTCACTCAATTTCTGCTCGGTTCTTATTGACTTCAATGTTTATTTTCTATCTGGAAACCAAGCAGAGGAATGAACATGTTCTAAGCTTTACAGATCCGCCGGTGGTGTGAAAATTCGTCCGGCAGAAAATCCGTTCAGTGGGGAGCGTTGCTTGTCGGTTTTCAGATGATTTCTAAAGCCGCAAACCATCTAAAAAACCGACCAATAACCTTTCATTTTTTTCTCTTCTCTCTGCACCAACTGAGCATGATTAAGATACAAGGGTGTACCAAAAAGTTAAAGGGAATCTGTCCACAATTTTTTTATTATTACTTATTAAAACAAGACCCAGATCCATATTCTTTACTTTTTTGCTGTTTTTATTTTCTGGTTGTAGGTTGCTCAATTCAGTCGTCTATATGTGATTGTGGGGACAGCTTTCTTGCCTGCATTGCTTTTAACAGCAGTCAGAGAGATACTTTATAGCAGCTTCATGCACATAGGATCCTTAAGACTGACTCAATCCCATTGACTTCTGTAGGTCAGTTTTCCAGGCATGCTCTGTGACCTGGTAAGAAGTCAGTGTGCAGGGAGGGGAAAAGGGGGAGCTGTGACATCTCCTATTTTGACTGTGGATCCTGTGGAATCTATACACATTGGTGTGTCCTTTCAGTTTGACCCTACTTGTGCTGATAATGGGCAGACTACTGAAAATCTTTCTCTACAAAACAGTAAGGCCCCGTTCACACGGCTTATTTGCCGACAGATTGGCGCCGTATTCCGCGCCGGATTTGCGCTTCAATACGGCGCCAATCCGTCGGAGTCATTACGGTAATCCACTGCTCTCATAGAGAACAGTGGATTCCGTCGCTCCTCCCCGCTCGGCGAATCCGCCGGGCGGGGAGAAAGTGACATGCACATTATCCAGGCGCAATACGCGCCGTGGATAATGCAAGTCTATGGGGCCGGCGGGCCGCGCCTCCGCCCCGCCCCCGCCCCTTATTCAAGCCGGATTTGCTAGCGCAATCCGGCTCGTAAATACGGCGTGAATAAGCCGTGTGAACACGGCCTAAGTGAGACATGTATGGAAATAAGTGAGTCCAAGTGCATCTATTTTTCAGTGTATAATGCACCTGAATCTATGAAGTGGTTTTTGTGAGATTATAAATGGTGCCTAACGTTCACTGCACTTCACCTGTAAGTAATGCGGCAAACATGTATACAGGCTATAGATAGGCTGGAAATAAAATAAAAGTCATTAGAATAGCATGTCAGTGAATATAAACTATGGTACTGATCTTGCTTGGTGGGCCACAGGTCCCAGCAAGACCTGTGGTGTGCTGGCTCTTGCTGCATGTAGAATAAAGTGCGAGAGCAGCAAAAATAAATTTGAAATTGAATGTAGTAAAAATTAAAAAATCTGAACAACAACATCAGTGGGTTATTTTATGTAAAACTTTACATTTTGTAGGAGATATTTTTATATTTTTGAGATATATTTTTTATATAAATTTTATATGATAACATTTTTTATTAAATTTAAAAATTTAATTTTATATAGTTTGATAATTATCAAAAATTACTTATTTTTTTGTACTGGTTTAAGTTGAAAAAAATTGGACATTTTTTTCCCTTAAAGCAACTCTAGCTCCACTTCGACTAAAATAGGTGTGTCTGTTCGAGCAGTAATGCGCCTAGCTTTGCTGAACCACATTCATATATGTGTCCAATATTATGAGTGTGGTTGTGATACGCCTCTATAACACCCCCTCATGTTAGGTGCATTAAAAAGTGTTGAGTCTTATGAACAACATGCCTAACACATTCCTTAGGTGCTCACTTTGGTGCATTTGACGCCAGAAAAGGGTGAAAAAGCCGATCACACATGTCTCCCTAAGTGTCAGATTATTGTTAGGCCAAAGTGGAAACTGCAGGACTTAAGAATTTTTAAAAAGTATTGAGTGATATGGAAAATTAAAAAAAAACATAACCAAAAATTCCATAAAAAATGTGTTTAACATAAAAATCTGAGTTAAACAATAAGGGCGACATGTATGATTTTTAGAGCCCAGACAACATTTTTTTTTTGCGCACATTAGCAGCATAGAATGTGCCTGAATCTATGAACCTGTTTTCCTGCAGGTCATAGATTTAGTGCTTTCTAGCTACAAAGCGACACTTCTGGCCACTTCTAACGCCTACAGAGTATAGCTCTGCTTAGTGTCATTTATTATTCAGATAACTTTATCCCTGAATAAGAAACTAATAAGAAAGAAACGAGCTTCACCCCTGAATATGACACTGAAGAATAAGAAACTAGCGTCAGCCCTGAATGACACTGGAAAACAAGAAACCAGCTTCAGTCCAGAATAAGACACAGAAGAATAAGAAACCAGTCAGCCCTGAATGACACTGAAGAATGAGAAACCAGTGTCAGCCCAGAATTAGACACTTACAAATAAGAAACCAACTGCATCCCCGAACAAGACTCTGCTTGAATAAGAAGCCAGCTTCAGCCCAGAAAACGACACTGACGAATAAGAAACCAGCTTCAGCCCTGAATAAGACACTGACGAATAAGAAACCAACTTCGCCTCGTGTGGACAAGTTGCTGCATAGAGTAATTTAGACTTTGCCCGGCTTCCGTAGACTCTGACCAGAATCCTGATTAGAAAGATTCTTTGGTATCTTGCCTTGCAAGTTGTAGCAGCTGCTGGGATGTGCTCCAGGCTGTCTGCCGTGTAATGCTTGCCTGTTTCCCTGCACTAGATGTACAGTCAGCAGGTTTCCTGTAGCAAGAGAAGCTGTGATCGCAATGGAGGGACCAGATATGGGAAAGTTCTTCTTAGTAAGTTGGGAGTCTTCATTCCTACACAGCATCAAGTTTTACCGATAGCAGTGTGGAAGCTGCATTGTGCTCAGCGCATCAGTGAATACAGGGTTAATGTTGTATGTTGGACCTCATCAGCCACTATTTGCTTAGTGTGTGAACTGCAGCTTCATCCTGTGAACATTGGTTTGTGAGAGTGGACTATGATCTGTAAACCTGGCAGAGGGGACATGCTGGAACAGTGCTCCTAGCCTGATCCATAAGCATGCAGCTCTGCCTGCTGATTTCATCTTCTTGTCATTTGTTGTCTTCCAGCAGGGAGGTTGCTGGGTGATAGTACATCTCTTGGGTTTAGTACATATGGAGCTGTATGCAGCACTGATGGGTATTAATGACACTGCCCTACTGCACTTGGAACTTCATTTAACAGGGCTTGTTGTTCTTTCCCATCAAGAACAAATGCAATTAACTGACGGAAGGATCTGCAAAATATACCCTGTTTCTAGGCACTCTGACAACTTTTTACATGTATTGCATATGTTTTACATAGTTTATTTAAGGTGATAATATTGTTGTTTATATTCTTAGTGGTTTAGGACTTGTTCCCACTTTACACAATTGTGCGATCTGCATCTAACTAAAAAATGGAGCCCTTATGTACATTCACGTGGCATATTGTAACACATACAAGTATACGCTGTAATATTCCTTCATTAGCGCCGTGACAAGTCACTTCTTTTTATGGCCGTATATTACGTGCCGAGAAATACAATTGTAAAATCACTGTCATCTGACAATGCCGGTGACTTTACTAGTAACATTCTTTTTACCGTATTTGCAGAACATATTTCGGCGCAATTATGTTCTGGGACCTCCACGTATCTTGAGAACACTGCCCTGAAAGTCTTGGCTATATTCAGAACTCTTTGAAAAGAGTGTAGAGTTCTGACTGCCTCTAAATTCTCAACAGAGACTTTTGAAGGCTTTTGTAGAGAAGATACTGGCTGAATGTGTGGGAGGCATCGGGTAGCTCAGGAAGGGAAGATCTCTCCTTAAGGAGAGCACCGAACGAACGGCTTGTAGAGTTTTTGTTTTGCCTTTTCGCCCTCTACTTATCATCTGCATATCACCAGGCATTATGGGAAAGGGGCTGAGAAGCCCACAGCGCCCTCTGTTGGTTGTAACAAATCCTCATTTGCTTTTGACCCACCGATCTTGAGAAAGCAAAAAGGATTTTTTTAGCCAAGCCAGTATCTCTCATCTACAGACAACGCTGTTTCGGGATTTTGCCCCTCTTCAGTGCAGAGTAGAGAAGATACGGGCTGGCTGTGTGGGAGGCATCGGGTAGCTCAGGAAGGGAAGATCTCTCCTTGAAATGTAACACCCATCTTTTAATTTGAAACCAATCAAGCAGTAGTGTAAATCTTTGTTCACTACTGGTTGGCACATGACTTCTACAGCCATTGTGTGTCCTCAGTGGTCACATGCCATTTCATTGACATTACTGCTCAAACACTGTCAACATTCTGATCGTTATTGTCAATGGAAAAGCATGTGTTTGCTGAGACAGTAGATTGACTGCAGTAGTCACATGCTGGCTGGAAGCAACAGAGACCACAACAACTGTTGGAGCTTTATCACTGGATTTGCAGGGAAAATAAAAAGGTGACAACATTTTTTTGTGTTTTTTTTTATACAACTGGGGGGACTGGTAAGTTTTTATTATTTCTTTTTTTCTACTTGACCAACCCCTTGCTTAAATCAGTGGTGCACCATGTCTATGTGCAAATCAGATAGATGACTGCATATAAGCGGTACCCTCCATTCTATTCTGGGGTAGTTTCAGGTAAAGCTGTGGGCTTAACTATACTCAAAACTCCCATTGCAATTAACTGAGATTGGAGCACATGCACAACCACATCTATATTTGAGGACCTGTACTCAAAACAGATGTGAGTCTTATCCTACTGATATGCCACATATATCTAAGGCCATGTCTACACGGCACAGGTTTTCAATCGGATTTATTGTGGAATCAGTATCTAGAATCCACCAAAAATTTGACTGTACCCTGTGCTGTGTAGACCTCAATAGAAAATCTGTGCTGTAGTCTACACAGCACATATTTTCTACTGAGGATTTCTAAGCCGCCAGTCATCCGGCGTAATAGAGAACATGTTCTATCTTCCACCAGATTCCCATTGCTTCAATATACGGGACTGGGAGGAAATCTGAAATCCGTTTTTTTTTTGCACACAAACTGCGGTGCGGTGAATTTAATATACCGTCAGATTTTCAATGGTATTTTAACTTAGCTGTGTAGACATAGCCTAAGATGAAAAAATGTATTCTAAAAAGGTTGCAAATTTGTGTAAATTATGTAATGTTTATAGGGGTCGCATCTGTGTGTTTATACAGAACTCCTAATCCTTATTTCCTTCCACTTCAGTTAAGTAAGATGAGCCAAATGCATTGAAAGGTATTCTCCTTATTAACAATTATCAAGTATCCACAAAATAAGGGGCCGTTCACACGGCACAGGACAAATACCGGCCGGTTTGCCGCGATGAGCGGAGAACAGCCCTCCCCCCTCACATTGAACAGCACAGATTCCGTCTAGAAACCGGACGGAAGATTGTGCATGTTCAATGTTTTTGCCGCCGGGTTTCCCGCCGGCGCAAAACGTCGGGTCGGAAACCCGGGGCAGTGGGGAGGGGCTGCACGGGTTTTCCATAGAGCACAATTGGGCTCATTTTCGGCCAGTTTTTCAGGCGGTCTGAAAAACCGCAAACCGGCTGATAAACCGGCAAAAAACCAGTGCAGTGGGGACATGCCCTAAGTGATAAATGTCTGATCACTATAACGGGGGTCCAGAGTCCCCAGTTCCTCACAAAACTGTTTCTGGTGTTATCTAATTCTCAACTTCATCTACTACCAGTATGATTTTCATTATGTCAGAGATGCCCTGGTCACATCTCCTTAATTGTTTCTGCTGTTATGCTTTAACACTTATGGCACCCAATGAATCACATTGACTATAAAAGGGTTTGTCAGATTATTATGAAGATGTTTGACATCTAACAGATAAAGTAACACTGTATATATTGTCCTAGTTTTTTATAGAATTTGCGACTGAGGTTTTGAGACAGATGTAAATAGGGCCTAATCTACCATATGTTTTCAACTCCCACTAATTAATATGCACAATATATCACTCTGTGTAGTTTTCCCTAAGGTGTGTCAAGCACTGTATCTACCCAGTGTAGATGGTTGTCCGCATGTATTTGGCACTGTACAGTATGTCAATCACTGCAAAGGCATGCATGGTAGTAGTGGGAGGTTTATTGTAACAGGCAACCAAATACTGCCAAATGTTGGTAATAGTTAGCAATTAAGATGTCCCTTAGTGACAGGGGTATGAAGTTTTTATACATATTTTGTCATTGTGAGATATCCTACCTTATGTACTAGTTCACAACCAATGTCATCTGCCATCTCGAAGAGATTAATCCAGTAGCCAGCTATCCTTTCATCCACCACTGTCTTGCTCTATGTAACCAGCATATCTCTCCTTAAGCTCAGATCCAAATGAATTTTGACAGTTCCAGATTGGTGTCATGCAATGGCCATTGCCAGCAACTCCACAGACTTTGGGAGGTGTGGTGAGAATAGTCGCTTCTCTGATTGGCCAGTGGATTGATTATGAAGGTGGATCTTCACTTATTGGTCTGTTTTCACTAATTTTGAGGGGTTCTAATGGTTCAGGGACAGGTACCAGGGCATTCTTTATTTATTTTATTGTTTATAATTATTTAATTAAAGGTGATTTTCCTCATTTTCTTTTAGCTAAAGGAAATAACCGGCAACACACGAGAGGCTTTTGAAGACATCCTGGAAGAGCGACGTGTGTCAAGTGACCTCCGATATGCTATAAAAAGCTTTACACCGGTTATTTATAAGAATCTTACTCCATGCAAACCAAGTGCCCTTAAGTCCATTGTTATGGATTCTGACAATATGCGGCATGTCATTAAACAGGTGGGCAACTTAAAAGTGATTTTCTAGAACCAGTTCTTGTTTAACAGAATAAGAACAAACTGAGGGAGTTACATTCAACAAGCAACTACAGTGCACATGAACAAAAAAAGCTGCATGTTGTTTAGATGCAATGGGCAGTTACACGGTTTTATGGCTCTCCCCCAGTGAAGGATTCTTGATTCTAGGTTAATACTTTTAATGACAATTTCAGTTTTCCATTTTTGCTCCATGCCTTCTATGCCTTCTAAGAGCCATTATTTTTTATTTTATTGCTGTTTGAGGTTTTTTTGTGTGTGGGTTGAGTGTGTGGGTTTGAGGGAACAAAAATATTTTTTTTTTGTGGGGTGTTATTCCTTCTAGAAATATATTACTTAAAGGGATTTTCTCTCTACAAAGATCATCTCTCTGATGATAAGGACCATAAAAGTAAGCACTTCTGCAATTGGGTTGCGTTACCTAAATCATTTATTATAGCAGATAATCTAATCTGTGCATTCTACATTTAAAACTACAGCCTCGTCCCTGGCGCGCCAGGGGACATGGGTGCGGGCTGCGGGGCCACCCGTGACAGTACCCCCCTCCAGGCCTCCCCTCCTTCCTGGAACCAAGGAATTTCCGTACTAGGTCCCGGTCCAAGATGTTATCCTCCTGCTCCCAAGATCTCTCCTCTGGCCCAAATCCTTCCCAGTTGATGAGGAAATGTCGCCTCCCTCGGAAAGGTTTCATGGCCAGAATTTCATTCACTGTGAACACGTTGGATGCCTCAGCCTCAGGGGGAGAGGGGGCGACTTTCCGGTAGAACCGGTTAAGCACCACAGGTTTCAGCAGGGAGACATGGAACGAATTCGAGATCCGCATGGTAGGAGGGAACCGGATAGATCCACTGCAACACCTCTAAAGGCCCCAGGAACTGTGGACCTAATTTATAACTGGGTATTTTGAGACGGACATACTTGGCGGACAGCCACACTTTATCTCCCAGAGCAAAAGTTGGAGCCAGTCTCCTCTTCTTGTCCGCCTGGGACTTCATGCGGGCTGTAGCTTGCTGTAAGGACTGGCGAGTCTGCTCCCAAATGGCAGTCATTTACCGGACCAAGGTGTCAACCGCAGGAACCTCGGAGGCAGAAGGCAGTGCGAGGGGTGGGCAGAGATGCAGTCCATAGACTATGTAGAAAGGGGAAGTACTGTGGATTCTGAGTCCAGGGAGTTAGAGGAAAATTCCGCCTATGGCAATAAACCAGACCAGTCATCCTGTCGGGATGAAACAAAGTGGCGAAGTTACGTACCCAGGATCTGATTAATCCTCTCCACCTGACCGTTGGATTGCGGGTGATAGACCGAAGAAAAGTTTACCCGAGAAACCTGTTGCAGATCCAGGGGAACCACGGAACCAATCATTTGGGGGATGATTGCTGAGGCCCGGGTTTTTTTCTCAATAGTATCGGAGGCGCGGGGGAGAGCACCCCTTTGAATTTTTTTCTGCTGGGGGGAAGGAATCCGGAAGTCAAAGGCGAGAAAAAAAACAGCGACCACCTGGCCTGGCGCGGATTAAAACTTGAGCCGACTGGAGTTACGAAGATTTTGGATCTGTTAACCTCTTTTGGATGACGAGCTCCTTGGAGATGGCGCCTTCCTCCGAGCCTCTTGGGCTAACAACTCCGGTCTCCGGCGAAAATTTTTCTGGCTGGAAAAAGGGTCTTGGAAAGAACCCGCACGTGAAGTTCTCCCTTGGGCCCTTTTTGGTGAAAACCCCCCCCCCCGCCCCCAAATGGAAGAGGCATCCATTCAAACCCGGGAAAAAGGTTTTCTCGGGCCCGGACTAGACAGGGGGGGGTGGGGGCAAAAGCCGACTTAAGCTTTTTATCATCAGAACTCCCCACGACGATGAAATCACTAACGGTTTCCCCCAGCCGGACCAGCGGCGGCGGTTAAGGGGATACCTGGGAGGCAGGATAAATTTCCCCGGCGCCCCCGGGAACCCCAGGAAGGCGGGGGGCCTGAAACGAGAGGCCACGCCCGCTTTGATTACCCCCCGGCATGTCTTCAGGAGAGGAAAAATTGCCCCGGGGGAAAACCTCCCCCCAGGGGACCCTAGGGGGCCATATTTTCCCCCGGCCGCGGGGGACGTTGCGGGCAGACTGGCGGAAAAAAAAACCCGGGGGGCTTGGCATACGGCATAGATTCTCGGCCCGGGACGGACGCTCCTGTTCAATAAGGGGACCCGGTCCACCTGCATGGGTTCCTCACTGGCAGGCTTGAAAAGCAGTGGGGGCCAGCGGGTATGGGCGGGGGGGGACGGTTTGTTCGTGGCGGACCCTTCCTGTCTCTGGGTGAAACGCACATTAATGCAGGTGGCCGGGGGAGAGTTTTTTCAGCGAGGACAAAGGCTCTAGCGCCAGTCGCTTTTCACTTGCGGGATGACCCTTCTTGAAGGTGGCGCAAAGAGTGCTCGTTCCGGAGGCTTGGGCCGGGGGTGCGAAATTGAAAAGCTTTGTCTCCACGGAGGAGTGCCCTGTCAAAGGGTTTCAGGAGCGCCGTTCAGCGTTACGCACGCGCTGGTTCCTCAAAGTGCACGGAATTCTTGAAGGAAGACCTGTAGGTCTCGGTAGGGGGTCGTTTCTGTCCCGAAAAGTGTTCCCCACCCGGGCCCTTTCCCCGGGGAAAGAGACTGACACAAAACCCCACTCTTGACCTTCCAGGGGGGGAAATGGTCCCAAAATTGTGGCATGGAGCAAGGGGTGTAAAAACCCCTGCAGAATTTGGATCCCCCTAGAACTTGGATGGGTAGAGGAAGTCAAAACTTGGGGGCCACCGTAAAACCAAATGGGTAGAAGGCATAGGAGGAACCACGGGCGGAGGTGGGGGGGTGTGCTGAGATGTGAGAATGCCCCACCCAAATTTAGACGTGGTCCAATTGCGAGCCTGTTTTACAACTGCTGCGACTGTGGGCGACAATGGATGTGGGGTCCAATCTGGGCAGAGGCACCTTGGCGGGTCCATGGCCGGATCTAACGTAACGGGGTGGAATATTGGGTCCTCTGGACCCCACAGGGAGTGGTAATTGGCCACGCCTGAGAGGGTCTAAGTAGGTCCCCTTTTTTACCAGGCCCCTGAAAAAGGGGGTGGGCTTGCTGTGGCGGGGGTCCAACAGGTCGCTACCCCTGCGCGGACTCTTGCGGCGGCAGCCGAGGTGCAAGTTGGGGGCCGATCGTAAAACCAAATCGTATCGGGGTGGGGAAACAGGTCGGGAGGGGCGGCAAAATTCTGGTAAGAGACGTAGGCAAAAAGGGCAGCAAAGTAGAAAAACTAGGAGCACTGGAAACGCTTCTCAAAAGGTAGGGGACAATAGATCCGCAAGGAAGTGTCGGAGGGGGGTACCAAATTGGACCAGGGCCCTCAATTAAACCAATTACCGGCGGCTTGGCCTTTAAATCTGGAAGGCGCCCCGCGCGGGCCCCAGGAGACGGGGAGTGGGCAGCAGCCGGCGAGAGTCGCGCAGGGACAGGAGCGTGGCGGGTAAAAAGCTGGGCTCCCAGGGAAGGGAGTGCGTTTGGGCCCAATAGTTTACCCCGGCCCACTCGTCCCCGGTGCGGGGGGCGCCAAAAGGGCAGGGTGGCCCGCAACCAACTCTGCGGGCTCGGGACCCCCCCTGATCGTAAACACCATCAATGTCTGCGTGTTTTTCCCGTTATCTCCAGCTACTGTGTTTAGCCAGCTAAGTATTTTTTGATCAGTGACCTCTGTAAAATTGTGCCCATAGAAATAGTACTTTAGTTTTTGTAGAGTCTACACATTTGCCAAGCACTTTCAATTGTAGTGTCACTGGTATACAGGATTTGGATCAGCTGGACCATTTTAAGCCACTTGAGGGAGCGGAGTCTAAAGGCATATCCCCACGGCACCGGTTTGGGATGGTTTTTCAGACAGTTTGCGGTTTTGCAGACCGTCTGAAAAACCGGCCGCAAACGAGCACAATGGGGCTCTATGGAAAACACGTGCAGCAGTCCCCAGAAAATCCGTTCAGTAGGGACTGATGAACGGATTTACTATTAAAGTCTATGGGGGACCGTTGCATATCAATTTTCAGACGGTTTCTAAAACTGCAATCTGTCTGAAAAACCAACCAAAATATCATGCTGTGGAGACAAGCCCTTATATAGTTTCCCCTTGTCCAAACACATCCTTTCTTTGTAAGATTTCTTTGTTTGTCTGCATGGCATCTCAGCTTCTCTAAGCTAGTGTTTGATAGCAGAGCTCCTTGAAAGCTCTATCAGTCCGATAATCATGGCCCAGAGGGAAAGGCCAGAGCAGATGCCTGCTTCTCTGAGTGCTCTAACTTGGGCCCTGGTGAAGGTGCCGCACTGCCAGGTTAGAGAACTGTGCTGAAATATGTGACCATTTCTCAGAAGACTGTACTTCTTGACCCCCAGGGCAACGCTGAGTCTGCGCATCCTGCCCTCCACCAAACTTCCTTCATTTGTTCCTAATCCCCACCTCCCTACTGTGGCCCCTCAGTAATGACACGACACACCTGTTTGGATTGAATTGGCCACAGCAGCCGTTTTATTAACAAAATACACATAAATATAAAACAACCAGTATAAATATGATATAACTCTGTAAACGTATATAAATATATATTTTGTAAATATATCCCATCCACGTATAAATAATCCGACTCTACCCGTGCCTCTCTATTATACATATATATATCTATAATACAACCACATAAATAACCCAAACAACTCTTTCAACCAACCAGTACCAAATATGGGGCCGAGGTCCTTGGAGCCCCAAAACCGACCCGGCGACCAAATCCCCGAAGGGACAACCCACCATTTGCCCCCAGCCGTACTCCCCTGGCTCGGAGGCCCAAAAGCCATACTCTATGGCTCCCCATTTTGCTCCCCAGGGATAACACCCCGAAAGAGCCCACCTTCGCTGGGCCGTCCAAGTTACCAAACTCTGAGGGAATCCTACCCCGAAGGACTCCCTCACCAATTTTCTCCACCACTCCAAGAACCTCGACCTCCACCGCGAGCATGCCATGACCCCCTCATACGCGAGACCCCACCAAACCAATAGCCTCTCCAATGCCTCTTGAAGACGGAGGGCCCATAGGTCCAATCCCAACCCGGGCCGTAGAATGAACCCCATCCTCTCTCCAAAAATTCCCCGACGCCTGCTTCCAATTCGGCGGTATGGGGGCACCGAACCACCCCCATTTCGTGCCACAAAACCTGCCACTGACCTGTTCGCCTTCACCCGGGCCTTATTCAGACTACCACTGACCTGGCCCCCCACCAATGATGCCGGAACACCATGTCCGACCACACAATGACCAGGCTGGGAAAAAAGACGACCACAACCGAAAGGTCATATTTGATGTTTTTTTACAACTCCCGAGACGTAAGGGAAGCCCAAAATCTTACCCCGCAGGCAACACCAGGACATCCAGGGCTATCCAATCGGCATACCCAAAATTCCGGAACCACCCCACCACCTCATACCACGCCGTACTATCCACCGAATCACCGCCACGTCGCGGACGAAAAACTGAGCTGCCGCCCATTCCGGCCGGGACGTCCGCTCTCTCCGCGCCCCAGTAGAACTGAATGTCCCAGGATCCAGACCAGGCAAGGCGAACGAACAATACAATTAAACAGAAACACGAAACGTAACGCAAGACTAAGGAAATAAACAGAAAAACCCGCCCTCCTAACACATTCCTCCGAACAACCAACTGGGGCGCACAATATATCCGGAACCGGTTCCGATTCCCCTCTTCCAATACTGCGGACCAACTCAGGGCGAAGCCCCCATCCCGCCGCCTCCGTTGCCGCCCCTATGCGAAACGAGTGCGGGGCGAACTCACCGGGCTCCAGACCCAATGCCCCCAAACAACGCCTGAACACTGCCGCAAATTGAAATCGAGACAGAAAAGAACCATCCTGGTGAACCAGTAGAGGCCCACCAACTGCTCTGCACAAATCCCGAAATGCCCGCAAACATGCCAGAGGGCACCTCAGAGCCCCGGGAAACCCCCTCAACTTTACCCGGTGGCCCCTCCCCTCCTGATCCGTTTTTGACCGTCGGATCCAAAATACCACCGCACCATCGTGCTCCCACACGTCCGCGGCCTGCAAGCCACCCCCTTTTGAATGACTCAGGGAATCCAGCTCCCCCACCCTCAACGCCCCGAAAAATGCCAGCGAGAAGGCCAGGCGAAATAAAGCCACCTCGTACTCCGAGGCCGCCACTGACTGCACCCCACCCCCCCAACCTTTCCAACAATGGCAACACCACGGGGCGACGCAAATCCCTGGCCCCCCTCCCACGCCCATAACCATGCAAAGCCCGAAAAATAACAAAATCCTTGGTCAAATCCCTCCTCCTTCTCCACTTAAAACCAAATGCTAAGCCCGCCATAAACCTGCGTACCTTAGCAGTCGACCACCCCAACCCCTTCATATGAACCATAAGGCACAACAATGCCCCCAATTCATCCTCCTCCGACGTCACCGGACCAAAACCTGCAAGCCATTCCGACCACATCCCCCAGGCCCTCCCGTAAGCCAACCAGGTCCCACCTGACAGGGAAGCCCGGATCAAATGGTCGGCGTCTCGGAGGCCGCACTCCAAAGGTGACTGGGGCATTCCTCTCCCTCGTCCGCTGCCGACGACGCCAGCTTCCTGAACCGCTCCCACTGAAATCGAAAAAGAGAATCAGCCACCACGTTAAGCACCCCCGGAACATGCTCCGCCACCACCCAGGAATTCAATTCCAAACACCGCAAAGCCAACAACCGGAGTAGCCGAACCACCAGAGGTGAAGATGCAGACAAGTTGTTGATGGCCTGCACCACTCCCAAGTTGTCACAATGGAACCGAACCTTCTGATCCCGCACCCGATCCCCCCACAGCTCAACCGCCACCACAATGGGAAACAGTTCGAGGAACGCCAAATTCCGCACCAAAGGAGAGTCCGCCCACTCTGCTGGCCACGGGGCCGCACACCAGCTGTCCCCACAAATGGCCCCAAAGCCTGTGCGGTCTGCTGCATCAGTAAAGATGTCCACCTCCCGATTGGAGACCTCCCTCCCCAAAATGAGGGACCTGCCATTATACTTTTCCAAAAATGACCCCCACACCGCCAAGTCTTCCCTGTGTTCACGGTTCAACCGCACAAAGTGGTGCGGCTTCTCAATCCCCGCCGTAGCCCTCGCCAAACGCCTACAGAATACCCTACCCATGGGCAAAATCCTACAGGCAAAGTTCAGTTTGCCGAGCAAGGACTGCAACTCCTGCAACGGTATCTTCTTTAACCGCCCAACTCTCTGTACCTCCCCTTTTAACGCCCTAAGTTTATCCTCTGGCAACCTACACTTTCCCTTGCCACCGAGTCAATACAGATTCCCAAAAAACTCAAACAGGAAACTGGACCCTCCATCTTCCCCGCCGCCAGCGGAACCCCAAAACGCTCCGCCACCAAATACAATGCCTGCAGCAGCGACCCGCAAATCGGGGAACCAGCGGGCCCAACAAAAAGAAAATCGTCCAAGTAATGAATGATGGAATTCAACCCTGAAACATCCCTGACTACCCACTCAAAAAAAGAACTGAACGCCTCAAAATACGCGCATGACAACGAACAACCCATAGGGAGTCACCAATCCACGTAGAACTGTCCTTCCCAGTAACACCCCAACAAACGCACGCTCTCCGCAGTAGCCGGAAAGCCGATTCAATGTCGGCCTTCGCCATCAAGGAACCCGCCCCAAACCGCTGCACCAAAGCCACCGCCTCGTCAAATGATGTGTACACCACCGAACACAACTCCGGTGCTATGCCATCATTGACCGAGCTCCCTTTGGGAAACGATAAATGGTGGATAAGCCGGAATTTATTCGGCTCCTTCTTCGGACCACACCCAAAGGGGAAACCACCAAATCCGGAAACGGTGGCACCGTAAAAGGACCCGACATCCTCCTCAACGCCAGTTCATTCCCCAACTTCTCTGCTACTACAGTCGGGTGCTCGTGGGCCAACCATAGATTTTTTACCGAAAAAGGCACCCTTTGCACCTGGGGGGCGGGGGTATATTAAAACCTTCCTATAAACCTTTCATTAACAAATATGCCGCCGCCGGATCAATAAATATGGCCAGAAACGGCTCCATCTCTCGAAGTTTCACCGGCGTCGCCCCCTTGGCTACCACCGGCCCCGCCCATACCCCCCCCTTTTTAAAACACCGGGAGACAGGGTGCGAGGTCGCCCCACAAAATGAGCAGATGTGTTTGAATTTACATCCTGCTCCAAACTTACACTGTCCGCTCTTGAATTGCCAGCAAGCCCCTTTTTTCCCTCCAGCTTGAGATGCTCCGCCAGACTCCCCGGCATTACCCCCTTGGCCGGCCGCACCGGCCCCCCCTGAAAGGGCGACCCGAACTTCGTCGGGGCCATAACTTTTAACCAAAGTCCTATATCCTTATGGTCCCATCGAATGGACGGGCAGACCGCCTTCCGTTGGCGAAATTGCTCGTCATATCGCAACCACGCCAACCCCCCATAAGCCCGATGCGCCTCCCCAATCGCATCCATGTAACAAAACAACGCCGAACAATTTTCCGGCGCCTTCTCCCCAATCACGCTTGCCAATATGGCAAACGATTGCAGCCAATTGGTAAACGTCTGAGGGATCAGGTGCCACTGCCGCTTTTCCTCCTCCTCTTTCTTACTCTCCTCCTTCTTTCCCTTGTCCAGATTAAATTTCTCCAGCGGAAGAAGAGAAAATATTTCAACGTATTCATCTTTCCATGTCTTCTCCCGCACCTCCTGCTTCAAATGCGCTCCCAGAGGCCCTTCGAAGCAGACATAGACTTCCCCTTTCGCCTTATCATCCAATCGCATGCTATCCTGCTGCTCCTCCTCGGTCTGCACAGACACCGTAACCCCTCCCCTATGCGCCCCTTGCTCCGGTCCCGCCCCTGCAGGAACTCCCGTCCCGCCAGAGGCCTCACCTCCAACTGTTGTGGAGGCACTCACGCTCCAATAGGGGACGGGACCCCCCGCCCTGCCCCCCCCACTCTCTAACCGAGCCAGTAACGGCCGAACCGCATCTGCTAACCACTGCCTCCCCAGGCTCCCTGACGCCCCGGGCCCCTCACCCGGCCATCCTGTGAGTATACTCACCAGGCTGCGTGAGGGCTGTGGACCCACCAGCCGTTCCCCTGGGTTCGTGAGAGACGTCCATCTGAAACATTCGATCCACTGTCTGGCGGCCCGGGTCCAGGCCGTCAAACCCCAACAGGGGGAGGCCGACCTGCGCAGGCCGATGGTCCTGAGGCGACGAGCTCCATGCCTCCGCCGACGTCCTGGATGCTCCTTGAGATACGCCGTCTGGGCCGACAGCATGCCGCCCGCTGAGCCCTCCCGGCCCACCGACTCCCTCGTCGTCCTCACCGCATCTCCCGACCGTCCTCCGACGCCGGGTGACCCCCCTGACCGGAGCATCGCCAGCAGGGGCCACCGCTACCACGGACCGGATCGCCGATGAAGGGGCAACAGCTGGACCTGCACCGGACTGGTGACCCGGCCCACTGTCCCCCGCAGAGCCCGCCGGCCCACTCGAATGCCTCCCAGGCCAAGAAGACCGCCCCCCAGCGACAGGGCGATCCCCCCCGACCCGGAGGGTCCCTGGAAGGTCTCCCCCGGCGACGACGGGCCCTCGGAGTACATTCAGGGCTCAGGCGCTGCGGAGGCCTGGCCCTGCGTCTGCGGCTGCTCCTGCTGCCGGCCGGCGGTTCTGCCACTGCGGCCCCTGCGCCGCTGACCACCGCCTGCACTGCCTCCTGCAGCCATGCTGCGCCCCTGGATGCGGCTAACCGCCGCAGCTCCTCTAGCTGCCGGTCCCCGTCCGCCATAGCGCCGCTCCCGCTGCCTCCCTAACTCACTTCTAAACTCCCCAGGGGCAAAGCAGCGCGCAGCACGGGCTCCTCACTGCCTCACACGTGCAGCGGCGACTGCTTTCCCGGGTGGAGAGGAGGCCTTAACTACCGCCGCTCCCTGCGCCCGTATCTCCGCCCCCGACTGCCGCGTCTCTGCGGCGCGCTCCGGCCACGCTCGGCGTTCCGGGTCATGCCTCGCCTCCCCTCATGGGGGCGGGGCCCCGGTCCGGCACGCGGTCTTTCTCAGCAGGTACATAAGTCTGAGACTCGCAAGCATTCTTACTAGAGGTCACAGACCTGAAATACAAAAAATCTTTACTTTGCATACTCAGGGATATTGTCTAGTTGTGCATCCATTCTCATTTCCCCTCCAACTCAGTGCAATCCCCTAAATCAGTATACAGTACCTATGGGAAATCAGATTTCTTAGTTGTGTGGGTGTCAGTCAGTGGGTGTTTTGCCAAGTTTTATACAAGTTCGGGTACAGCTTTATAGAAGGCCAATCAGTCAATAACGATATAACACAGCTTTATTGTTACAATAGTTCAATAATCAATCAAGTATGATAAAATGATAACATAAAATGATTCCAGAAAATAGGGAGATAGAATGTACAGTTTATAAGAGAAAAATCAGTATATACAAAGTTATAAGCGCTTATCAGACTTCACCTGTATTGCATCTCGAATCCGCTAACTTCCGCCATGAGAAACCGTAAAACAGATGGAGCCAGCATCACTGTGTATAGACAGCTCCATACCAGGAAGGAATGGTTTCTGACTTTCATGGCTGAGGTTAGAGATAGATATATCTAACCTAAACAAAATGGCGGACACGACGTAATGTAGTGTCAGCTTAAGAGTATACAAAAGGTGTTGTTTGTGTATCTTGCCCTCCACAATGGAGTGACCAGTCAGTCCATTGTTGAAGTTAAATAGACAAAGACACCACTTCACAAGAGATAAGCCAAAAGCATACAGAAACCTGAACTAAGACAATGAAAGGTAAATCTTCTTGTGTATTCAGTCAACAGAATACACAAGGACATACAAAAGAATAAACACTAAATCAGACTGTGTGTGTAAACAGGTTTTAGACTAAAAGAGACAAGCAAACAATGAGCCAGTCTTTAGACTAAAAGAGACAAGCAAACATTGAAATTTAAAAAAACAGTTTTATAATATACTTTTTGATAAAAAATAGAAAAAATTTCCCACTATAATTTGGCTCAATAGTCATCCATCTTGACTAGCTTTAAATTTGGGAGGGGGGCAAAAAAACCCCCAAATCATTCCCCAAACCCAACACCGGGTTGGGAAAATAGAAACCAAAATTTCCTATTTCCCTCAACCCCTTTTCCCTGCTCCCCCAAAACCAGAACGAAATTTTTTTGACCCCCCTCAAAAGACCTTTTAGGGGATTTTGGTCTT
The DNA here is from genome assembly GCA_025379985.1 of Phyllomedusa bahiana. NCBI lineage: Eukaryota > Metazoa > Chordata > Amphibia > Anura > Hylidae > Phyllomedusa > Phyllomedusa bahiana. The sequence continues at coordinate 20,106 of JAODAL010037054.1, read as the reverse complement.
CCCCTTTAAACTATAACTTTGGGAGTTTACCATTTCCAGACACGGAGAGTCACCTCTGCTCCATTTATCTCTGATTTCCCAGAAGGTGCTGCCGGAGGGATTTAAAGGGAAAGTGGGGGCACTCTTCTTCTTATCAGGACAAATTGCAATAACTTAAAAGTATGTGTGCTTTTGGGGCCCGGGAAAGAGTAAATGTAGAAGGGCCCAATAAAGGGTTTGGGGATAGAGGGGGGGGGGCCCCCCAAAGGGCCCTAAACTCTCATGCAGCTGGACTCAGACAGCTTTTGAGCCTCTGGCATCCTGTTAACATAAAATCTTCTACCTGTACTGCTTGATCTGTGGTTTTGGGCTCTCGGTTACAAACTGCCTTACATCAGGTTGGATAGTTTAAGAAAAAATTTGGTTTCCTTTGGTCGATTTTCCAGGTCTTCAAAGCTGACCCCCTTCCTGAAGTTTGTACTCAAACTGACCACAACACCTGCATAGCTGTTGGGGCCCCCAAGGGTCCCCAGGGGGCAGGGGAAACAAATCCCCGATTTTTTAAACCGGGGAAGGGAAAAAAAGGAAAAGCCCCCCCCCTTCCCCTTTGGAAATGCCAAATTCCGCCCAAAAAACCGGAAAAAGAAAGGGCATGTTCAATCTTTTTCAGGGGGCCCCTTTGGGGGGGAAAAAAAACCGCCGGGGGAAAAAACTTGTCGGGTGGGGACTGCTGCAGGGGTTTTTTCCCCACAAGCCCTTTTTGGGGTTTTGTTTGCACCCCGTTTTTTCAGACGGTCTGAAAAAAACCGCAAACTGTCAAAAAAAACCGCCCGAAAAACCCGTGCCGGGGGGACTTTCCCTTTTAGGGGGAAAACCTTGGTGTAGACTCTGGAACTTTTTGTGACACAATCCAAAAGTGTGTTTTTAAAATTAGACCCTTTTTTAAAAGCCCCCATCCCCCAAACCTTGCTCAGGTGAAAGGAAAGGGAAAAAAACCTTCTAGAGGTTTGCCTTAAAAACCCTAAAAATTAGTTTCCTATTATTTCCCAATGGCTTTATATATTTGTATTCTGGGGTTGCGGTGAATTGCTACCATTTTTAAATCATGCCATGTCCAGCTGGAACTCTCTCTGAGCCCAGAGTTCGCTCTCTCTCGACCTGTGCAGTCTTTCGCTCAGCCTGACATTCTGCAGCCATTATTTTGGCCTGTGCACCAGCAGCCTGTTGGTACTGCAGGATGAGTTGCCAGTGCATACTAGGGTCACTGACACCCAACTGCTGTAGAGTCATTTCAAGAGAGAAGTCCATACCCTCCTGAGAACTAGTGCTGTGGGTATCCTCAGAAGAAACTATCTGCAGAACAACGTCCATTGCTTGGTCCTCCAGAGCTGTGCTAGAGTCTTGCTCAGGCACCATGGATAGCTACTTCAAGTCCTTGTTTAGCAGTGACGAATTAGCAGATCATTGGTTTTTACAGCTGGGTCAGTTCCTCTCTGCTATCAGAGCTTCCTTTCTCAGCCTCTTGTAAAAGTTTTTGGCCTTTTCACAAAGGGAAAACCCCTTTCCCAAAAATTTTGGATAAAGGAAAAAAAAAAAAAGGGAAGGAAAAAATGTTTTTCGGGGGTATATAAAAAATAGGCCCCGAGTTTAAACCCTTGGGCAGGGGTACTTTTCCATTCCTTTAGCACGTTAATTTTTTTGATTAAAACCCAAACATAATTAAAGCTAAAAAGAAGTACAGTGGGTACGGACATTATTCAGACCTCTTTGAGTTTTTCACTCTTTGTTTTATTGTAACCATTTGGTAAGATCCAAAAAGTTCATTTTATTGCTGATTAATGTACACTCTGCACCACATATTGAAAGGAAAACACAGAAATGTAGATATTTTTGCAAATTAAGGGAAGAATAAAAAAAAATATTACATGGTTTTTAAAGGGGGAAAGTGTTATCAAAAATTAAAATTTTTGTTTAAGTCACGTTTTTTTGTCCAAAAAAGGGGAATACAACGGGGAAAACCCCCAAAGAAGCTTTTATGCTATTATTTATACATGAAAAAAAATTTGAGACTCTGGTTCACATATTTTGATCAAAGATGTTTAAGGTTTCCCCCGACTTTCAAAGTGACTCAAAATCGGGCAGTCCTATGCTAAACTTTTCCTCTCATCGAGCCAATCAGGGGTCTCAATGGGGCCCCCCGCCTCCATTTTTTCCCTGAGAAAAAAAAAAAAAAAACACCCAACCTGCAAGGGTGCCCTTTTATGACAGCCGGTGAAAGTGGGCGGGGGCAGAAAACCCAAAAAGGGGAAACACCCCTTCCTTTTCCCCCAAGGTCAAAAACAATGTACACCAAGTAAAAAACGTAAATTTTTTTGCCCCACAAAAACATTTTTTTGAAAAAAGTATTTCAAAAAATGGGTGCCACTGGCAGGGCTGGGGGACACAAGTAATTTATCATTAACACCACAACCGCCGCCAGCCCGGGACACTACTGCAAAAAGGGGCCCAAAACCTTCGTGGAAATCCCTAAAGAAGCATTTATGCTATCTATAACATGAAAAACTTTTAGACTCTTTCCCGGTTTAAAATAAATTTTTATAAAAAAAAGAAGTTTTAAGCGGGCCCCCGACTTCAACGTGATCCCCAAATCGGGCAGTCCAAAGGGTTTTTTTACCTCTCAAACGAGCCCAAACAGGGGCCCCTCACTGGGGGCCCCCGACTGCCCCAATTTTTAGATCACGTTGAAAATCGTGGGCACTTAAAAAAATCTTTTTTATTTAAAAAAAAGTTGGGAAACCCAGAGTCTCAAAGGTTTTTTTAAGTTTTTATGTCCAAAAAACTTTTTTTTAAAAATTTTTCCCGGTTTTTATTTCTTTTTTAATTTTTCTTTTCACTTTCAAAATTTTTTTAAAAATGCCTTTTTAAGTCTTGCAGTTTTCATTTTGGGGCCACTAGGCTGTTGCCCGTTTTAAAGGCCCCAGAGATATTTTACGCATTTCATGCACATGGGAGCCTTAATACTTTTTCCTGTCCCTAGACTTCAAAGGAATTTTTTTAGTCTGCTGTGTGCCTAGGAAAAATTTCACTTGCAGGAGGAGGGGGGTGAGAGCTGTGCATCCCCTTTTTGTGACGGTGGTTTCGGTTATCTATTCACATGGTGTCTCAATTCAGTTTTACCCGCTTGTGTTAAAAAATGAAACTTGTGAAAAACTTTTATCTATGGGCAGGAAGTGTCAGACGTTTTAGGCTTTGTGGCCCAAAATTTAAAAAAGCAGGACTTTAAAAATTATTAAAAAATTTTAAGGATATGGGAAAAATTTAAAATTTAAATATAACCAAAAAATTCCTAAAAAATGTGTTTTTAAAAAAAAAACGGGGGGTTTAAAAAAAGAAGTCATTTTTTTATGACACATTCCCTTTAAGTATTTCAGACCCTTTGTCAGTATTGGTAGAAACCCGTTTGAGTAGTACAGCCCTGAGTCTTTTGGGAAAGGAAAAAACAAGTTTTTCACACCTTGATTTGGGGTTCTTCTGCCTTTTCTTCCCTTTTGATCCCTCCTTTTTCTCAGGTTTGGGTGGTGAAGTTCTTGGGGAGCCATTTTCAACCCCTCTCCAGAATGCTCAATTGGGTTTGGTCCGGTCGGGGTGGGCAGTCAAAAAGGTCACAGAGTTGTTCTGAAGCAGCTTTGTATTTACTGCTTTGTTTTTTTTAGTGTTTGCTTAGGGTATTGTCTTGTGGAAGATAACCTTCACCCAGTAGGGGGTCCAAGCACCTGGAAAGGGGTTTCATCCTGGATACCCTTGTACTTGGCAGCATTCATCTTTCCTTCAATTGCAATAGTTGCCCTGCCCCGCAGCTGAAAACCCCCCATAGCATGTGCTGCCCACCACTGTTCACTTTTTGGGTTTGTATTGGGGCAGGTAAGAGCAGTCCCTGGTTTTCCCCAACACTTTACCGCTTAAAATTTTAAACCCCCAAAAATTCAATCTTTGTCTAACGAAAGAAAAATTTTTAACATCTCAAAACCTGGGAGTCCTTCATGTTTTTTTTTGAAAAACTGTATGTGGGCTTTCATATTCTTTGCACTGAGGAGGGCTTCCATGGCACACTCTGCCATAACGCCCAATGGTGGGGGGGGCTGCAGTGATAGTTGCTTTGTGGAACTTTCTCCCTCTCCCATGCATCTGGGGCTCAGCCTTTAGTGATCTTGGGGTTTTCTTTACCTCTTCGCCAAGGCTCTTCTCTCAGATTGCTTATTTGGCTGGACAAAGGGAAAAAGAGTTGTGGTCTCCATAACTTTTTTTTTTTAAGGTTAGGAGGCCACTGGCCTTAGAACCTTAAAGTGTTCGAAATTTTTTGAAACCTTGGCCAGATCGTGCCTTGTCAAAAATTCTGCCCCTTTGGGGCTGTTCCTTAGCCTATGATCTGCATGCATTTGCTGGAGATTTTATATGCGGTGTGTGCCTCGCCAAAATAAAGTCCAATCATTTAAATTTAAAAACAAGCTGGACTGCAATGAAGGAGTTTGAACCACCCAAAAGGAGGATCGAGGAAATGGAAGCATGTGATTAAATAGGGGTTCAAAAAAAGGGGTCTGAATACTTTTTTCCATATGTTTTTTCGTTTTTCTTGTTTAATAAATATGCAAAAAAATTTAAATTTATTTTTTTTTTCTTTCAAGATGGGGTATAGAGTGTACATTAATGAGCCAAAAAATGAACTTTATGGATCTTACCAAATGGCTGCAATGATACAAAGAGTGAAAAATGAAAGGGGTCTGAATACTTTCCGTATCCACTGTAAAAATATCCCATAAAACTGTCACCAGTTTGTCACATACTCAATCTTGTATTTACCTTCCACTCAGATTGCAAATTGAGCATAAATCACCCCCAACATAGACCACACACCCCAAATATACGCAGCCACCACCCTTTGAATAGACATTAACAGGATCACCAACATTAACAGGATTAAACACTTAAACCACAATTACGTTTTCAGCAAATCGCAAAAGGTTAAGCCTTTGCACGGATTCTTTAGGCATAAAGGACCCCAAAAAATTTTAAAGTTATAAGCTTTAATAGACAAAAGTTACAGTGCTTACAGAAAATACAAAAATAAAGATGACATACAGTACATACAAGCAATAATAGTTCTAAAATAAAAGGGAGTAATTACAGAAATCACCCAGCACAATACAGAGAATTTTCTGGTACTCAGGGCAAGGAGAAAAAACTGTTCACAGCTCAGATACTGACTGAACCCCTATGCTGTGAACAGGTTTGCCTTATTAAAACCTCATTCTAACTTTGAAATCGTCTTCAAGAACCCCCCTCGTTTTTATTTGGGGGTGATACGATTTTAAAAAAAAGTATGAAAAACCCAAAATTCCATGTCAATAGAAACAAACTGCAGTAGCCTGCCCCCTAAAAACTGATCGGGGAATCCATACAAGACACTTTATATTACAGTTATTTAATGGGGAGCACAGACATTTACTAAAACAGACTTGTTGGGGAATGCAAGCCTCTTTAAGCCTGCCCCTGCCCCCTTTGTTGCTGAGGCCAAAAAGCATTGAAAGACAGTTGAAACTATAAATTTACGTAATTGTTTTAAAAAGACACTTTGGGTTGTTTTTTCTCACTTTTTCTGACATGAAATCGAAACCTTTCACTTTTTAGGTAAATCAGGATTACTAAAATTATTTATATTTGCCAAATGCCCGATTAAAGAGAGAGAGAATTTTTTAAGGCATTTTTTTTTTACTTTCAGCAAAGTCAAAAGTTTACATACACTAGGATTAAAGCTTTAAAATTTGGGACAGACCCCTATGAAATGATGTCTTTTGGGGCTTTAAAAAGTTTTTTTGGCAACATCTCAGTTAATTAAAGACACACAAGTAGATGTGCTTTAAAGCACACCAGAAAAACACTGTTTCTGTGTGTAAAATAATGGGAAATCAAAGAAATCACCCAAATATCGGGGAAGAAAATTTTTGGAATTGCACAAGTTGGTCCTTTGGGTGCAATTTTCAAATACTTAAAGGTGCCCGTTCATCTTTACAAAAAATTTTTGCAAGTACAAACAAAGGGGAATGCCCAGCCACATACCCTCAGGAAGAGAGGGTTCGGTTTGAGATGAATCTTTGGCCCAACTGTGCATTTAAACTCAATAACATAAGCAAAAGCTTGTGAAGATGCTGACGAAACTGGTAAGGTTGTGTCTTATCTAAGTGAATGAATACGTATAAACGGCCCTGAAAGGCCAAACTGCCGGAAGAAGCCATTACTCCAAAAAAACATTTTAAAACAAGTTTAAATGTTTCAAATGCCCAAGGAACAAAGACCTACGTTCAGTGGTTGTGAAAGTAAAATAAAAATTTTTTGGCCACAATGACTACGTTCCCGTGGGGAGGAAAAAAAGGAAAAGCTTGAAAACCCCAGGAAAACACAATCCTAACGGAAATCAGGGGGGAAACACTGTTGTTTTGGTTGTTTTGCTGCAGGAGGGACTGGCATTAAAAAAAAATAGATGGCATCATGGGAAAAGAAGTTTATGTGGCAATACTGAAGCAACATTCAAACATACCCAGTAGTTAAAGCTTGGTTGGAAATGGATCATCCAAATGGACACTGAAAACCAAGCATATGAAAACTTTGGTTTAAAAAATGGCTTAAAGCCAAGTCAATGTTTTTAAGTGGGGTATTACAAAACCTGATCTCAATTCTATGAAAATGTATGGGAAAGCTGAAAGGAGGTTGAGCAAGGGGGCCAACCCAAAAAGTTACAATTCTGTCAGGGGGAAGGGCCAATATTCCTACCAATATTCTGAAAGCTTTTGGAGAATATCCAAAACATTTGCCCAAGTCTACAGTTTAAGGGCAAGCTACCAATCAATGAAATGTTGTAAACTTTGACTTTCCCAAAAAAGTAATAAATTCCCTTTAAAAAAAAATCCTCTCCCTGGCTTTGGGCAAATAAAATAATTTTTTGGGTAAACCTAAAACATATTTTTTTTCTGATTTCTTTTCAGATGTGAGAAAACGTGAGTACAAAATTTTTTTTTTGTGGTTTTAATTAAATTTCTGGCTTAAATTGTAAGGGGCAACTTTTTCGACTATTTTTAATCGAGCACTCCAATTCGGGCGTTTTTACAAAGTCCCGGGGACAACCCTTATGAAGCTACACATTTTAACCTACCCAAAATGTGCTTTGTGCTAAAAAAGCACAAAATCTATGATCCGCAGTAAACAGTTCATAATTCGGGCCCCATTCTATGCTACAACGCACACAAAACAAATTGTCCCTCATGTCCCCCTTTTATTCTAAAACAAATGGCGATATGTATGATTCTCGGGGGGTCGGAGCGCCCCTTTTCCCGGCAGTTTTCCGGAGAAAATCTTGCCCTGATTTATGTCGGCGCCGGGGGGCTCTATAATCATGTAAAGCCGCCGCGCCTCGCCAAATGTGTTGGGTGCATGCGGGGGACTTAGGCGCAGTGGGGACTGCCCAAGATTCGCCATCCGGGAGGTGCATCATACTGCGGTGTAAAGTCCCCCGCGCCTCGCCAGTGTGTGGGGCCCATGGGGGGGACTTAGGCGCAGGCGGGGCGCACGAACACCCTTTCCGATTCAAGCGGGCTGGAAAACAGCGGAAATTTCTTACATGTCCGTGGGGGTTAAAAAAAAAAATTCCCTTTTATTAGTTTAAACTTTCTCGAAAAAGACTCAAACCTCTAAAAAAAATACTAAAAAAAATCACTTTCCAAAAATCTAAAGGCGCTACAGGGGAAATTTGGATATTGGAAATTCCCGGGGAAATACAGTAATTAAAATTTTTGTAAGCTTTCTCATTGGTGGGCAAAGCCGCAATCAAAATAGGAGCAACAGTGAACCATTTAACCATGGAGAAATATGACCAATCAAAATCAAAGGCGGGGACATCAAAAACATTAAAAAAAATGCAGAAAAGAGCTGTTGGTTGAGCTAGCGGGGGTTTAGAAAACCCGGGCCAATCAAATAGGAGAACAGGGACCCAATTTAAAACCAGGGAGAAGTTGAACCAACAAATCAAAGGCGGGACAGTTCAAACTACAGTAAAAATGCCGAAAATAGCTGATTGGTTGAACTAGCGGGGGCTTGGCTATCCCAGCCAATCAGAGCACGAGCTACTTGTCCCATTGTAGTCTATGGAGAGATCGGGGCAATGAAATGTCGGCGCCGTGCGGCATGGAATATGATAAAAAAAAAATCATTTTTGTTAAGTGTAAAATATTATCTGAAAAAGAGCTGAAACCTTCTATAAACATAATCAATTAAATCCCGAACAACGCATTTGTCGCCGAGACCGGCGCTACATAAGGAATTGGGATATAGAGAATTGCCGGGACAAACAGAAATACAAATTGTTTAAACTCTTCTCTTTGGTCGGCATAGACCAGCCAATCAGAATAGGAGACGACAGTGGCCCATTCTAACCTATGGGGAGTATTGACCAATCATAATAGGAGCAACAGGGGCCCATTATACCTAGGAGAAAATATTGACCAATCGTATTCAAAGGCGGGACAGTTCAAATACAGTAAAAAGGCACAAAAGAGCTGATTGGTTGAGCTAGCGGGGGCTTGGCTATCCCGGCCAATCAGACGCGAGCTACTTTCTCATAGAGTTCTATGGGGACAAGAATGCAGAGCGAGCTCTGGTTGTGATTGACTAACTTAAAAGAGGCACGGTTATTTGGACCAATGGGGGAGCGAGCGACGCTCTTATGGGTTTTTCTAATGCAATCTGGAATAAAAACTGTACATGGCCAAAATCAAATGATAAGACTACAGAAGTTATACCGGATTGTATATAAAATGAACAATATTCATGGGGGTAAAGAAAAAAAAAAAAAAAAAAAAAGAAATAGTTTCATCAATTAAAAATCATGTTTATTTCTTTATTTTCGTTACACTCATAGCTATTGATCCTTGGGCTAACGAAAATAAAGAAATAAAAACATGATTGTATTGAATTTATATTTTATTTATTTACCCCCATTTATTGATCATTTTATATACACATCGTGACAACTTTGGAGGTCTTATCAATTTGATGTTCGGCATGTAAAGTTTTATTGTAGTTCCAAGTTGCATTAGAAAACATTAAGAGCGTCGCTCGCTTCTCCCATTGGTCCAAATAATAAAAAATAAGCCTCTTTTAAGTTAGCCCAATCACCAAACAGAGGTTGCTCTGCCTATTTCTTTTCACCAAGCGAACTCTATGAGAAAGTTAGTGGAGCCCCTAGCGTACTCTGATGGCCGGGATAGCCCAAAGCCCCGCCTTTGTCTCTACCAATGGAGCTCTTGTTCTGCCTTTTGTGACTGTATTTGAACTGTCCGACTTTGATATGATTGGTCCCAACATATTTTCTCCATAGGTTATAATGCGGTCCTGTTGCTCCTTATTCTGATTGGTCAATTACGCTACATAGGTTAGTATGGGCCACTAGTCGCTCCTAATCTGATTAGGACTGGTTGTATGCCGACCAATGAAGAAGAGCTTAAACAATCTTTGATTTACTGTATTTTCGACAATTCTCTATATGCAATTCCTGAATGATCGCCGGTGACAGCACAAACGCGAAGTGTTCGAGTGATTTCATTGATTTATGTTTGATCGATTTTGTATAAATATTATAGAAGGTTTCAGCTCTTTTTCAGAGGAATATTTTACACTTAATAAAAAAATAATTTTTTTTATTCATACTCCATGCCGCACGGCGCTGAGAGCCGAGATCTTTTTTATTCATTGCACCCAGGTACCCCAGCCTCAACCCCCCCCCCCCCCCACCACCAATAATTGGGTTGAGAAGGAGCTCGCGCTTGATTGGCTGGGATGATAGGGGGGGGAGGGTGAGCGGGGGGGTGGGGGGGGGGGCCCCAAGCCCCAAATCGTTAGTCCGCTACTAGGTGAGGTTATTTTTTATTTTTGTATGATTTTTTTTTCAACCTAATCAGCTCTTTTTTTGCATTTTCTTATGTATTTTTTGGAACTTGTCACGCCTTTCTTTTGATTGGTTCTAACTTCTCCATAGGTTATAAATGGGTCCCTGTCGTCCTATTTGAGTTGGTCCGATCGGAGGTATTGCCAAGCCCCCGCTAGTCAACCAATCACTTTTTTTCTGCCATTTTTGTGTCTTTATTTGTTAAGGTTACTTATTATTTTGTTTGGTTGTTTTTTTGGTGTAACTTGTACAGCCTGTTGATTTTGAACGTTGGTACAATTCTCTCTCAGTAGGTTTTAATGGGTCACTGTCGCTGCTATTTTGATTGGCTGGTTTCTTATTGAGATTCGAACCAAAATATGAGAATTGCTTACAGAATTTGAAATTATGTTATGTTGCTCGTTTCTAGGATTTTTGGAAAGAACGGTGATTTTTTTTTTTATTTTATTTCTTTATTTTTTGGAGGTTTGAGCTCTTTTCAGAGAATGTTTTACGCCTTTATATAAGAGCGATTTTTTCGGAATCATAATCATGCCGCACGGAGCTGAGAGAAGAGATTTTCCTGGATTGCGATCCTTTCTATTGATTTCCTCTCATGTTAACACGTTTTCGATCCACTTCGCTCACACTCGGATTCATTTTAGACCAGAGAAGAGGGGGAGTAAATCAACCAGGTCTGCAATGACGGAGCTGACGAGCGTGCAACTGTAGGACGACAAGTGGATGCGCCTGCCATTTGGCCGGACCCGCGGATGCTAGGTACATGCCATTCGGAGTTTTCTTGTCAAGATGCGTCCGCCGCGGTCCGCCCCCCACCCCTCACCCAACAGAGAAGAGAGGGATCAAGCTACACCGCGCCCAATCCATCCAGCGACCATTGCCACCGACACACTTTTTTTTTTTTTTTTTTTTTTTTTTTTTTTTTTTTTTTTGTTTTACTTGTTTTTTTTTGTTTTTTTTTTTTTTTTTTTTATTGTATTTTTTATTTAATTTTGTTTTTTTTTTTTTTGTTTTTTTCACTGTGAGGCGCAGCCCGAAAGTGGCGGACTCGCTGCGGGCCTAACATCACCTCCTGCTTCAGACAGGGGATTCGGGGTGGTAGAGGCGCAGGATGTGCATTACGCACAGAAAAACAGACGTTTTTTTAAAGCCCGTTCAATACATGGTTGCCCCACAAAATTGTATAAGATGTGGAGATTCGCGGGCTGTATAGAGGTCATGTTACAAAATGTGCTTGATTTTGGACATTTAGAAGAATGTTTTGGTCACTTTAATAAATCTGCTCCAAAATTTCATGTTCCATCTCAGAAGTGATCTGCAAAGCTGTAGATCAATGTTGTCATCATCTACACATCCGATGATTGCCTTGGCAGTCGTGTAAAAGTTGACTTATTCATAAACAAAAGAAGGGTTAAAGCTTAACTTTTAATTATTTCTCATAAAAACCCAAACATGACACAGAGGAAAATACCATAAATCACATTGTCTCTAATTGTAGTAAGAAAAGAAATACAATGTATAGCTGTGTGTTCAGACTCACGTGACAAAATTGTCGTACAATGAGGGTCCACTTCCTTTGTATAATGATGAAAAAGCTGGTGTTACATCCACAGAGGGATATCTAATAAAGGGGTTTTAGACACAGCCTAAAAAATCCCTATCACACCCTGCCTAAATGGCAGGGAACCCATTTCTTTCTGAAAAAGACACGATACCCAACTTATGGTGGGAGTTAGCTACCCCTACACACAGCTGCTTACCATCATACAGAAGGCTGAGGGCCACATTGCTGGATGTTAATCATTACCCAGTGACAACAATTTCTTCCTGTGCTTTTGATGTATTTATACCTTTTTGGGTATTTTCAGTCTTTACATTTTTGTGCTCCCCTGATGAACAGATTGAATATACCTTATTCTAGTTATATTAGTTTTACTTGTCTGTATTAACATCTTAAACAGTGTGGTAGGTTAGCTCACAGGGTGGGGTCGACCATTCTCAAGGAAGAGTTCCCGTGCCGGGGATAGGCTGACGGGTAATAGGGATATTTTTAGGCTTTGTCCAAAACCCCTTTATTGACTACTCCTCTGTGGATGCCCCACCAGCTTTGATGTCTTTGTCACCAGCATGCAAAGGAGGTAAACACTCATCATATGACAATTTAGTCATGCGAGTCTGAACACATAGCGATTGTATTTCTTGGCTTATGACAATTAGAGACCATGTGATTTATGGTATTTTTCTCTATGTGTCATGTTTGGATTTTTATGAGAAAAAAAAAACTGAAATGTGATGTAAACAAAATCCCTGTTTTGGTTAAAGGTGGAATATGTCTTTGTTCTGTATGGGTTATTGTGAATCTTGGTCTCCAAGAGCACTAATGTCACTTAATTTCTTGTTTCATGTGCAGATTAGCCTGGAATCTGGTTGAGGCCATCTTAACATCATTTCAATAACAAGTGGCTAGATCTCGAGAAAATGGGTTGGGCTCATTAATTTTTTTTCAAAAAACTGGGGGAGCTATCAGGTGTTTTTGCATTAGGTTTGAGATTTAGTTGAGTAAATATCTTTCAAAACAACTTTACCCGGAATGTGTTTTTTTTTGTCAACTGGACGGATACAGTAGGGTAAGTTATGGTTCACATATTTAAAATTCGTAAATGCTATATTAAAATCTTAAAGGGGTTGTCTCGTACAAAGAATAGACTTTTTCTAAATGTTAGGGAACACAAAATAAGACATTTCCAAAAATTTTTTGCAATGTTCCTCTGTTTTCCCTAAAGAGATACAAGTAATTTTATGACCTCCATGGCTATTTCCAGTTACCTCTGGTTAAAGACCTGTAAACAAAATCTCTGGGGCTGTTTGTTCACATGAGATAACAGAGAGTGAGTCAATCCCACAGGTCTGCAGTGTCAGTCAGGTCCTGTGCTGCAGACAGTTATAAAAAGCTTGATTTATCTCAGTAAACAGCTCTGTACTTAGGGCTTTTGTTTTGGGGATCAGATAAGAAGTCTTCAAGTAGTTTGAGCAGCTAATCTAATCTAATTAGCAATCGAAAGCACACGTAGCTGTACAAGGCATGGAGTTTATGGCAAATTAGTAATTTTGAACAGGAAGTGACAGAGAATTTATTTCATGCATTCTTTGTAACCTGTGGGGAGACAACTCCTAGTTTTTAAATATCTGAGTATATGAGGGTGTAATGCATGAATTTTGAGTGGTTAACAACGACAAATTTATGCCCATTAAAAAAATTAAGGCATATTTTAGCGCATGATTGCTATGATCCAGAATGTACAGGGGTAAATAATCGGGTTGCATTCTCAGGCGCTCGAATGAGGAAAAAAAAATAAATAAAGTTTCTAGGCTCAGGTATACCACACTTTGAAAGTGGTTTATACAGTCTACAGTCTTCTGTAAAGGCCCAGATATACCTAACGCAAGCTATAAATGTAGCTTCGTTACGGTTCTAGTGTGGCCCCGCCATCCAACAACCTCCTGAGATCGGGCGATTTTCAATAGCGCTATTGGTATTGTGCCGGGATGATGTCGTTCGAGGATAGATATTTTTTTTTTTTAAAATATATATAAAAAAGTAGGGAACAATCTAAAAAAAGATCCAAAATGTTTATGAAACGGGGCTGGGGCCCGAGTTTCAGGCTTGCAAAAACACAGGTATCTGCCGCAGCCGTTACACTACATGGGTGATATTTGAATTAAGCGTAATGTCACACCTATGTGTTTTTTTTTTATCACAAAGTAGTTCATAACCGGTTAGTAAAAATAGCCTTAGGGCTGGTTCACATCTGCATTTAAAAGGGTGGAGTGCAAAAACAGACCCAAATAAACAAAATTTTCACAACTGGTGTGGGGGGAAAATCCCCCCATCCATTTAAAAAACGGCACCCAAACAGAACCTCGTTGGCACCTACAATTCATTTTCCAAGTTACTATACAGTATACAGGGCTGTCCCCATGGCAGGGGTTAGTTGAACGATTTTTTTTTCCTCAGACGTTTTTTGCGGTATTAGTATACCTTATGAAAACCGTGCAAGCAACACTCCCATTAGCAAATCATTCGCAGTCACACTGAACTCCTGCTTTTTACTCTGGGGGCGGTTTTTCACCCATCACGGTCCATAGTTAGTTCAATAAATATGGTCAGTAAAAACACCCTTAGGGAATGGTGTCACCAAAATCTGCTTTATAGCCGTGCAACAGACCCAAATAAGCACTTTCAACAACTGTCACACAAATGGGACCAAACAGTCCTCGTGTTGGAACTTACAATGGGTTCTTCAGGTATCAATGTCGTGTCCATTGTCCCTCCCTGACCTGTTTTTCCGCCTCGGTGTGAGTTTTTTTTTTTTTTTTTTAAGCGGCGAGGTCTAAAAAAAAACTATGTTCATTCTCCGACCGGGTTACATACTGAAAATTACATTTGGGAGTCTTCTGTAAACCTCTCAGAAAAGTGAGATGAGCGGTTTTGGTGCGTGTTTTTGAAGTTGGGGGGTGAGAGGGTTTTGTGTTTCTTGCTTTAAAAAAAAAAAAAAAAAAAAAAAGTTGAAGAATGATCCCACCTATAGAGGGATGTGTTTTTGCAGGGTTTTTTTTTTTCCGATCTACCTTCTTGCACCTTTTTTAGACACAGGATATGGTGGATGGCGATGTTTCTGAAAGAGCTACTTCTGTGTGAACGGGTGTCTTTAAAAAAAATCCTCTTTTATAGTCTAAAAACTAACCAAAATTTTTTATGCTGTTAATATGTACATGTGCTTAAAGTGAAAGTGAGAAAAGTTGGCTTAGTGCATCATTGTTTTTTTTATTTTTTTTGTGCCACTTTTTGTTTTTTTTTATAAGCTGTGGAGATTTAACAAAAAAAAAAAAAAAAAAAACACAGGTTTCCGGCGCCATGTAATGTGATACTTTTATTGTTTAGTTTTGGTTGGCACTCTGTAACACTTTATAGCTTTTGAATAAGCAGTCTCCAAAAAACCGCTGGGAAAATCCGGGACCGCAACCCTAGAAATCAAAAATAGTGTCCAAAAATGGTAAAATTCGCGAAAAACAGGGTTCAAACACACCTATGTTTTTCATTTTTGTTAATTTATGCCTTTTTGTGACCCCAAAAAGGGCTTTGTCACACGGCAGAGAGACAACACTGGGTTACATTATTTTTTTTCCCTGCGCTCGTTTGACCGGGAGAAAAGCCCTTTCTTCTCATTTGACTTGTTCAATATTCCGCCCGGGGAATAACCAGGCGGAAGATTGATGTTTCATTGTTTTTTCTGGTACCACCAGTGGTTGTAAATAAACTGTGTTGGAAAAATCCGTCTGCAGGTGGGGTAATCTGCACGGATTTTCCATAGAGGTCCATTCTATGGGTTAACAGGCGGTTTACAGACGGTTTTCAAAACTGAAAACCGTCTGTAAAACCTTCCAAAAACCCTTGCCATGGGGACAAGCCCAAACAGTCCAAAAACCGGTTGTAATGAATGGTTTTACGCTGAAACATAGGGCTGAAAACAGAGCCTGTTTTTTGTCCTTTGTAGTTTGTAAAAATGCAGCCTAAGTATCCAGCCCCCACCCCCCCTTCTTCCCCCGCCTAGGTACTTGGTGCACGCTTATAGGGTCCTTACACCCCGCCCGCACCTATAGCCGCCCAATCCGGGCCTATGGATGGAAAGATAGTCTCTAACCCTGCAGAATAATCTTTATATCAGGAAACTATACCTGGAGTCGGAGCCAAATGACCCAAACGAAAGAGGCAGACCCACAAGATTATCCCTTACCTTAAACCCTGTCACTCCCCTGTTATGCTCACCATGTGGGGGAAAAACAATATTTAACCCCCCTACGGTTTCATGCTGGGTCGTCCAGTGGGAAAAAAAGTTAAGTTGTGAAAATTCACCTTAGTGAATAAAAAAAACAAACAATTGTATAAGGTATCCTGTGTATGACAGGGTTAGTTTAAGTATAGCCAACATTGAGGCTACTTGCTGTGGAGTAAAGTATATAGAGGTGTGGGGTGGTGGGTCTGCCTCAGTCCATTAATGCCTCCCCATTCATTATTAAGTATACACATTACAGGGTAGACACTTTCCAAAAGTTCAAAAACATCCAATGTTTGATCCAGAAAAACAGAATGTCTATTGATTGGGATGAAAATTACCCAAACAGATATACAGATAATAATTTATAGCCTCAAATGTGGGTGAACAGAGGATTGTAGTATATATGAATAAAAAATCCATTATACAGTTTCAAACTCACTGAATTTATCCACCTTATTGCTAGATAGTTATGTATGAAAGACAGAATCTTTTAGCGTCTTCCGGGACTTAGTGCACACACGCATAATCACTGGCAGCAAATAACGTCGTTGAATAGACAGTCGGGTAATTATTATCGCTGAGACAGCATCGGTGTCTACTGTGATACACTGCACATGTGCATGGCTAAACATTGCGCGAAGGGGTGGGGGGGGGGGTGGGGCACCCACAGCTGCTGGGTTTATACTCTTATTGCCTCAAACACCAAAGTGAACTTGTTATAGATTATTCTTTTCAAAAATGGTCTGTGATCTTTTTGATGTCAGGGGATTGGTACCAAAGGTTTGCATTATTTTTTAACCTATGGAGTACGTTATAAATATTCCCCTACCAAAATAAAGAAACATGCCAATAAATAGGACCAAATGGAGCTATCCCAGCCATATTATGGACTTGGAGTGCCACCAAGGACAAACAATTTGTACATAATAGGTCAATTAATGGCAGAATATATGCCTGAAAAAACTATATACACAGGCTATGCAGAAAATATATATTCAACCCAAAGAGCTAATTTGACATTACAATGCCAATAAAAGCAAAGATAGTATATAATTAATTGTTGGATCTACCCATTCAGAGGTTAAGTTCAACTGTCCTAGATGGTATTTAAAAAATCATGCATTTGGTTGTCTCGGACCACAAAGATTAACTACAGTGAACAAAAAGGCCCGCATGCAATTGGTTACCTATGACCACAACATTTTTACCTCCAGTGGTCAAAGGGCATGAACAATAAAATTATGTAACGTGACAAATCTAAAAATCTTATGTGGTATCATAGGCTGGTAAAGTTGTTTTTTTTTATTTTTTTGTTTTAGTTTTTTTATTTTTATTCTTTTTGTTTTTTATTTTTTTATTTTTTTTTAAAAACAAAACATTATAGAGTGTTAAAGGGGTGGCCAGTGGATAGTGATCATACAAAACAGCTATAAGCGAGAGTCTCATTCAGACCTAATGGATGAATTGAACGTCTGAACGACTAAACGTCTGAAAATCCATTGACTTTCCTTCTGAAGGATTTGTGTGTCCCAGTCGCCTCCCTGAGAAGAGGATCTAATCAATTCTATACCCCTAAAACCCCTTGATCACAGAGCCCATGAAACTCTCTCACATGATGAGATATTGGGGTATCAATCCCTCGCCTGATGTCACCAATATGTTCTCCAATTCTCTTCCTAGTTCTCTATGAGTCTTCCCCACATAGTCTAGGGGACAAGTATAACATGCAAGATATACAACACCTACGGATTTGCAATTGATAAACTCGCTGATTTTGAAGTGTTGCCCAGTTGAGGAGCTAGAAAAAGAATTTCAGACCTCCATATACCTGCAAGTCTTGCATGCCCCACATTTATAACATTCCTGGGGCTGATGTCCAAGTCATGTCAGAGGTTTAACAGGTGCCGAAAAGTTACTGTTGACCACCCTGTCCTGTAAACTTCTTCCTTTATGATAAGTCAAGACTAGATGCTAAAATTAATTTTAAGTCCTTATCCAGCAGAAGTAAGCCCCAACTGGTTATTATGAGCTAATAATTAATCTCTTCCTTTATCTGCCTGATCATCATGCTTATAATCTGTAGGTCCTCTCGCAGTAAGCCAAATTTATTCTCCACCCTCCTTTAGCTGTTTATATAGGACGATATTCTGATCATCATGATCTAGTTTGACTTTTTTATAGCTCCCTTCAAAACCTGTTTTGTTTATCTGTTAATAAGGGAATCTTCCCAAGTGGTATCCTGCTTTTCTCTAAAAACCATTGTGTCCAAGCAGTTACGTTGAAGGCGAGATATTGCCTATAGGGGATACCTTTGTTAGATAGGGGTTAAGGGGGTGGGGATGGGTTCCGTGTATGGGGGGGGGGTTGTTGGGGGCGTATGGGGGGCTGTGGTTAAAATTTTTTCTTTAAGGTTCTCAGTATGAAAACTGGACCAATGTAGCATGGAATCTGATGCAGTGGGTTTACGGAAAACCCTTTTTCCTAGGTGTCCTTCTTCAGTCTTATAAATTCGGATATCCAAAAATGATAAACAGAATAAAATCGGTACCACCCATTGTGTGAATCTCAAACCTCATTTGTATTAAGGGACTTTACAACGTCACCAAAAGAGGTTTTATCCCTGTGCCGCAGTACCAGAACATCATCAATATAACGTGTCCAAAACAGGACCTTCTCAGTGAACGGAGTCAATATGGGTCATCAGAGGAATTATTGATTGTTGGTCCTTCAAGTCCCAGAAACATGTTAGGGATTTGTGGGGAGCACATAATGATCTACCCATTGCAGTGTCCCTGAGCTGGTGGAAAACATGTCCATCAAAAAGAAAATAGTTTTTTTCCAGAATAGATGAAACACCTGATCATAAAGTTATCATGTGTTCTATAAAAAAAACTCCTCTAGTTTTAAGAAAATGCTGGACTGCCTTTTAGCCTAGATTATCATTTTTCTAGGGTCGTGGGATGAAATAGAGGAATATAAGGTCTTCCATTCTATACTTTAGGAAGGGTGTATACTTTTTTTTACCCCCCCCCCCCCCAAATAATTTTTTTTTTTTTTTTTATCAATATCCACTAAAAGGCCATCCAGTTTCGGGAGAAAGTTTGTTGTATCCCTAGTATAGGAGGGTAGGGCTGTTACAAAGGGTCGCAATACTCTATGTAAATGGCCACATTTTATGTGATGTTTTCAACTCCTGAAAAGTTTGGACAGCCTTTCAGTGTATCCAATCCCTTGTGGACTTTGGGAAGACAATAGAACATGGAGATGGTGGGGAAATTTAGATTTGGATACAAGTTTATCATTCAAAGCCAGATCAAAGATATTTTTCAACTCTTCCAGATATCTCACAGTAGGATTATGCTTTAGCTTTAATGGTCATGTGAGCATTTTTTTTCAAGGGATATCAATGTTTGTCTCTCTGCTACACTTAAATTATTGGATGCAGTCTGTTTATCAACCATAAGATCTTCCAGGTCTTTGTTTTACAATCTCTGCCCCCCCCCCTGGTCGCCCTTCCCCCCCCACCCACCCGCCCAAAAAATGAAATACTATGTTTGTATCCGGGCAATCTTTCACCTTCCACAGATAAGGACTCCAATGTTCTAAAACCCTCCCAAATCTAGAGGTTCCAAACCCAGAGCAAGACAATCCCTCATATCATTTTTATGATAAATCTTGACCCGTCTCATCTTTCTAATAAATAAATTGATGTTTTTGACACAGTCAAAGGCATCAAACCTTGTAGTAGATACGAAGGACAAACCTCTCTAACTTCATTCGAGGTGAGGCAATATTTGAAGTAGAAAAAGAGACAAAGGTTGGTTTATAACCCCTGTAAACTCATCTGAGGCAACTTTGGGTGTCGATGTTAATTGTGCGAAGGTTGTATTGCATTTTTTGTCTTTGTTGGCCTAGAAAAGATGAGAAAGGGGGGTTGGTTGTTGCAGAGGGAGTAATGACTGAGGCCGAGGAGGTGGCCATATGTGGGGGACCAATATTTAGATTTTGAGGTCCCTGTGTATTTGGAAGTGTGTTCTCTTAACTGGACCCTGGGTGCCATGATTGTCTCTTTCGATTACTCCCAAATTGTCTCATCCCTCTATCACGTCTAAATGATCATTTTCCTTCCCTATCAGATAATTTAGGGCAACATGTATGAAGGGGGCTTCCCCCTTTTTTTTTCGCCAGTTTTTGGCGTACACTGCGCCTCCCCAGCGCCGAATCCCAGTGTCGGACGCAGCGTTCGGCTCTTTCGGGCTTGCGGTCCGGCCATGAAGGGCGGGCAGTGGGGCGGGCAAG
>JAODAL010037053.1:0-40886 GCA_025379985.1 Phyllomedusa bahiana | reverse complement strand
TTTGGGGGCAATCTCCATTGATTTTTGCACTAGTAGTAGACCCTGATCAATTTTGGTTAGAGACAAAAAGGGATAAGGGAAATTAATAAGGCCAAAAGACTGGTTTTAGGGATACCAGAAGTTGCTCAATAAGGTAAAAATTTAAAAGGAAGTTTTTGGATGTTTTCAGGACCTAAAATAAGCAGAATTCACAAATGTTGTTAATGGAGCAATGTGAAATATGCACGTTCCACAAGACTTTAATTTTAGGGAAAAGGGGAGAAATTATATTTGGGAATTCGAATTTTTATAGAAAATATTTATTTAAAACATTAATAAATTGTGTTTAATATTAAGAGGGTTTTCTAAAAGTTCTAACTGCAGGTCAGTCCATCAGGGATGATTAAAAATGTCATTGTTGATCCCAGCCAATGCCCATCCATTCATCTTCATTTTGCCCAAATAGCCAATAAAAGCCGACAGTCACATGGGTAATACAGCAATAGACTGCTGCGACCTGTGAACAGCTGCAAGGACACAAAAGCAGAACAGGGGCCCTCCCGTGACCTAAAATGAGCAGTTATGGGAAAATTTTTTTTTCTATTTTTAATTATCACTGATGGACTGATGAGCAGTTAGTGCGTTTGGAACACCCATTAAAACTTGAGCCGCTTGTGAGAGAGGATCAAGGTATGGCAAAGACTGCTGATCTGGCTGATCAGTCGAAAAAGGCCTGATTCACATTTGCACTGTTCTTTCCTTATTTTTTGTTCCATCTTTAAAGCAAATGAAAACTAAAAATAACAGCAGTGCCAGGTCTGTTACATGATGGACACCAATGACACCCGATTGCCCGCATTAGTTATAGCGAGGTTTGTCTGGTTTCTGTTATGGTGCAAAATTAGTGCATTATGCCTCACTATCTTTTTCTGTAATTTTTTACTGAATCTGCAACAAAGGCTCCCAATGATACCTCTGACACAAAGGTAAATGTCGTCTAACTTGGTCAAAATGATCCTCTTACTGCAATCTTAATTCATACTTCTTTAGCAAAACAGGACGGTACATTTTGAAGCCTTTAAAAATCAATAGGCAGCACTGTTGGAAGATTTAATCAGGAAAAAAGGTTCCCCAAGGATACGAAAGGAAGTGTTGCCATTACTGATGGATAATGGGAGTCTCTCTATTCCAGATCAGAGAACATACTTCTTGGCTGTGCAACTGAGACACCTGATGGACTTCTAATTGAGGTATTAAAACATGATCTGATTGCAAAAGAGGATCAGGTGACCACCACCCAACTCTACATCTCCGACTGATATGAACTCTCTGCTCTCCCGGATCCCAGATTGTCTATCATCCATATCCTCATTCTCCTCCTCCCACTAAACGTGGAGAAAACGGAATTTATCATCTTTCCACTGTCCCACTCAATCCCTCCACCTGATCTCTCTATCACTGTCAATGGCTCTACATTCTCACGGGCGCCGCAATAACTCTGGACTCCTCTCTGTCTTCAAAACCACACATCAAGGCCCTTACTTCTGCCTCCACCTGAAAAATATCTCCCACATCCGCTCATTCTTTAACCCTGATACTACAAAAATGCCATTGTCATCTCCCTTCTAGACTACTGCAACATCCTTCTCTGTGGCCTCCCGTCTAGCACGCTTGCTCCCATTCAATCTATCCTCAACTCTGCTGCCCGTCTTATCACTGCTACTCCTCTGCCTCTCTTCTCTGCCATTTTCTACACTGGCTACCCATTGCCCAGTGAATACAGTTCAAATTGCTTACTATGACCTATAAGGCCCTCCATACATCTCTGCCTTAATCTCTAGATACCTCCCCTCATGCAATCTCTGCTCCTCACAGGAATGTCTCATCTGCTCTCCTCTTATTAGCTCCTCACACAGGCATCTCCAAGACTTCTCCCGTGCTTCCCCCACACTCGGAACTCACTGCCCCAGGACATCAGACTCTCCCCCATATTGACTAGCTTCAAAAGCAACCTGAAAACACATCTCTTCAGAGTAGCCTATAACATACAATAACCCCGCTGTCACTACACACCCCCACAAACATGTTTGCCCCTCACCTTCTGTCTTTTTCCCTCCTTCCTTGTAGATTGTAAGCCCTCATGGGCAGGGTCGTCTCCCCCCCCTGTACCAGTAAGTCATTTGTTGTCACCATTGTACTTGTTTGGTGTATGTTATGTATGTAACCCCCCTCGACGGTACTGCGCCTTGGACTCAATGGCGCTCTAAAAATAATAATAATAATAATAATAATAATAATAAAAGGTGAACGATTAAGACACTGTCCTTGAGATACTGAAATTGGGTTGGCTGAAAGAAAGGAAAATGCCCACAAACAATGAGTTATTATACCTAATAAAGTTTGGTTAGGTAAAGAGACATTATAGGGGATTATTTGCAGTTTAATTTACAGGAAAATGCTTATTCTCCACAATGGTGTAGCAGACTATAGGTGGTGAAATGAAGTGGGTGTTTGATCATATAATTTCATGTAATATAGGTTTTGGATCTGGAATATTATTATGGTAGGTAGTATAGATTTATCTTTAGATGTTATAAAATACATAAAAAATACATATAAAGTAATATTGTACGGTAAAATTGCTGGAGAATATAGAGGTTATAAAGAAAGTGGTTTGGTGAGAAGTGAAAAGGTCAATGCGTGTCATCTCTTCGAGGGCTTCACACAAGGTTTCACACTTTTTCTAACATATACTATATTATCCATCTGATTTTTTCTGCCAAGTTTTAACTGAAGACCTCTAACTGTTCTTGGTGTAAATGGGAAAAGGCTGACTTGGTTAAATTATTTGGTCAAGGCCTGAATTATTCATATATCGGGTTGATATACAGAGTTTTTGACTGGGCTATTTAAAGTAATTGTCTGTTTGGCTCGAGCTGTTTATTTTGGGATATGTCCAAAACTAAGGTACTGATAATACAAAATGAGATTCACTAGAACTCTATTTGGGAATAATGGGTGCAAAAAGTGAAGGTTAAAATCTCATTAACATATTTTAGAACAAAAATATAGGCATAATAAATAACTGAACAGGAAATCATGTCCATTTCCAAAATCATTTATTTCTCTTTCTTCTCTCCTCTTAAATGCGTTTACGTTATTATTCTATGGTTTGTAGTGAGAATGAAATTTATATTTCGATCTATGATCTTACAAAAAAAAAATATTATGGAAATCATAAGTATTGGGTAGTTAGATTGTGGATTAGAAAGAGTAAAAAAAGTGAGGAATCTGATGGAAAAAGAAGTTTGGGGTTGTTCTAAATCAGTGATGTCAAACTTATGACAAGTGTGTCAAAGGTGACACACCAAGAACCCTTGGGTGACACTCATTGCATCATATCCGAAACTAGGCTCGGACTGGCCCACCGGGGACTTGGTGAAACCCCCGGTGGGCCACGAGCTCCATGTCCAATTTACACATAGAAGGCAAGTGGTCACATGTCCGTTCATCTTGCCACTTTCCTTCACTGTAAGAGGGGCAGGACCATCCCCTCCCTCAATGGTGCCCCACCTCCTTATAGTAGTTACAGTCTCGATTGGCAGCCACTGAAGAGGCAGCTTCCTGTTTCCTGCCTCCGAAGTACCACTCCTGCGTGTCAGCAGCAATGAGGCAATAGAAAAAAGCAGAAGCTACGGTTTTCGGTAGGTCATACACACAGCCCCTTCTCCATGTATACAGGCCAGTCTCTTACCTCCTTCCACACTGGAAATTCCAGCTCCTGCACAGTGTTTGGGCTGGGACAGTCACACCCATACCACAACCATCAAAGACGGGGGGATGGGGCCATACACAAAATGCCCAGGTAATGCAGGAGACATGTGCCATTACCTGCACCAACACTTCCTGGAGACACAGGGCAATGGCTATATACAAAGGGGGGTGGAAGATATAGGGGACAGTGCATACACAAGGGAGCCTTATACTGAGCTGTATATACTTGGGGCTGAAGATATAGAGGGGGCAGTGTATTTTTAACAAATTTATGAATATTTCTAGATCTGACATGGCACCCAAGCTAAGTAAGGTTTTTTTTTTTTTTAGAAAATTTTGAAACAACAAGCTCAAAAGGTTCGCCATCACTGGATTAAAAGTGTTGTTTTGTGTTAAAGCGGGAATGCGCTGCAATCATTTTCCCAAAAAGCAGTTTTGGCAGAAAGAATGTTAAAGGTCTATTAACAATCTCTATTCAGCAGTACTGGAACAAACAGGGAGCAGATGATTAAAAATGTCATATAGAGTATAATGAAATTACTCCCATAAGGCTGGAATCAAGACGTCTCCTATGTAATGAAGCTCTTATATTGAAGAACAGGCACAACTGTACACAGGAGAGCATTCCCTAAACAAGACGACCTGGATATTACTCTGGCAGAGTACCAGATACTTAGTACATGTTGCAGGATCAGGACAAGGCTTATATTAGAAAGTTTCCAAACCAGAAGCAAGACTTTGGTTCATCACTTTATTATTATTCAAAGTCTCTGCTTGTTAGTGAGCATGACAAGAGAACACATTTCACTAAAAACACTTAGGCCCCACTCACTTAGCATTTTCAGTCCCCGTTAGTAGTTTCCATCGGGAAACTCTAAAAATATATCCTGATGGATACCGGGGCGGGGCTGCGCCAGCTATAGACTTCCAAAGGGAAAATGTAGTCCTGACTGGAATAATTTTGTCCTATTTAGTGAATGTGTACGGCTTCTGCACCGGACAGAAACATAAGGTCTACTAAACTTATATGTTCAATGCAGAAATCATATACAATGGCTAACTAGATATGCATTTTTACACTATCAGATAGACACGAACAAGAGTTGAAAATGATAAAAATGATATGTGAATGGGGTCCTACAGACTACAAAGGAATAAAAAGGAGACATTTATTTTATCTTGTCTTTCGTCAATCTTTCAGAAGGCAAAAAAAAATAAAAAATCCTGCAAACTGTGCCCTCTGCCATGTTAAATAGAGGTTTCCATCTCAAATATATATACAGTAGCATATCCATAGAATATGCCATAAACGTCTGATGGGTGTGGGTCCCACCTATGGAACGATCTTAAAAACAGGCCCCCAGAAGTCTCTGTGCAGAATGTAGAGTAAGTCGTACTTGACGGTACTTGGACATGCCATAGAACAGAATAAAGAGTATTGTACATGCACAACCTACTCCCAGTTCTGCATAGAAACTTTAATGGGACCATTCTTAAGATGGGTGCAGAGGTGGAACCCACACGTGCATGCATTTATGACAATTTTATCAACGCATAATAAATGTCTGAGACGCAACACCACTAAAGGGTCTTTCCTAGACATAATGTAATTCACTGCTTTCTGATATCTTAAATGCAAAGACTCTTGAGAAAACAAATTTCTCTACTTAACTATTGCTTCTTGCAGTAAGTGACTAATTTTCTTGCTGTTTCATTATGAGTCACACTTTAAACAATTTGTAATATGTATTTTCTCACAGTGGTTTGTAGTGTGAAAACCTATGCAGGCAATTCAACTGTGAGAGGGCTGCTTAATACATAGAATGAATGGCTTGAAAGGTTCATATAGACAAGCTGGGCTCGAATACCATGAGTCATTCAGCTTGTGTAACTTGGCAAAGAAAAATCAAAAACTGTTTTACATCTGCCTTTGGGATACAAGGAGTGCCCTACTATTATCTGCCTAGTCACAAAGTTGTTGGAGGTCAGGGATCAAACATGTCATTAGTGCTGTCATAGATTAAATATCTTGCTGACAACAGTACCAGTACTTCTGTTGTAGTCATGACTCAGACTGGCTTGAGGCTTCTACTGGCATATAATATTGAGGACTGTACCCACCCTCGTTTTACTCAACTCATAGTGCAATTTTATTTATATATATATATTATATATATATATATATATATATATATATATATATATATATTATATATATATATACATATAATATATAAATATATATTACACTAATATATATAAATATATATATATATAATACACATATATTATATATATATATATATAACCAACATACACATCACACAAATATAATAGTATATATATATATATAAAATATATATATATATATAATTATATATATATATATATATATATATATATATATAGTCAGCATAGTCCATAAAAAGGTGAAAAAGGCTTTAAAAGGAGACATCGGATCTAGTACATTTGCAACCAACATGTCTACAAGAAAATGGTTTAATATCAGGAATGTATATTATATGAAAGGTCAATATAGGGATCTTTCCCAAGATCTATTTATACCCAGGACTGTATCGAGAACAAAAGAGCATACTCTGCATCAAGAGGAAAGAAGGTTTCTACATAAACATAGAAAGGGATTCTTTACTATAAGAGCAGTGAGACTGTGGAACTCTATGCCGGAGGAACTTGTCATGGTGTTCAAAAAGGGTTTGGATGCATTTCTGGAGTGTAATAATATAACAAGTTATAGTGACTAGGATTCTGGAGAAGGGTCGAAGAAGGACAATTAACTTCTACCTCATGGGGGTTTTTTGCCTTTCACTTGATCACTATAGCACAATAGACTGAACTGGATGGATGTCTGTCTTTTTGTTGGCCTTACAAACTATGTAACTATTATTTAAATCAGGTTTTATTAATAAAGATATATTTATTTTTACTGTCCCCATACATTTTTTTTTTTTTAATATTCCCGTTTTTGCACAAGCCACTTAAAAGGGGCTTTACCATGAGGTAAAATCCTCTGCACCGGTTGCTCACAGTTAGCTTGAGCCAGCCATGCATGTGACTAAGGAAGGTGACGCTTGAGGCCATCTTCCTCATTCACTTCTATGGCGCTCCCGTAGATAGTGGATATAGTGTGGATTTCAGGCCCAACTGTGTGGGATGGCTGGGAGGTATAGAGCACTGTCACAGGAAAATAAATCTGGTTTCTTTAATTGGTAAGATACAGAAAAGGCCAAGATGAAAAGAAGAGCTCTAGAAAGGTATTGTAATACCACCTTTTCTTTTAGAGTTGTTTTATTAGGGCAGGACAGCAAATTTATACAAAGAGGTTTTTCATGCACCTCTAAAACCACTTATTCAACTTAGAGGAAGAAGGCTCTACTCAATCATTTCCTGTATAGTATAATTATCCAACTGACTCCCATTAATTAAGACCGCCGTAAAGCCAACATACCTCGCTGTACTGACAATACAGGAAGGAAGTAAAGACCTGCAGCCGGAAAAATTTTAAAACTATAAGAAAAAATAATTTGTTACAGAAAAAAAAACATATCCCTGCACATTAGTTCATTTCTATGTTACTAGGAACTCTGTGATCACCATTAAGGGCTTGTCCAGCAATCCAAAAAGGAAAAAAAAATTAAAATAATCTGCCTATATCTTCCTTCGTCTCCTTGTGATGCTTTCTTTGGCAATTTGTGGTTTTCATACGCTGTATGCAGCCCCCATTCTATGCAGTTGAGCAGCAGCATTTAATATTTAATATGTGGTTTCTCTTTGCCCCATTAAAGGGGTTGTCTCACTACAAGGATTCTTTTTATGTTAAAGATCTTCAAAAACAAGTCACTATGCAATATATGCTCCATTAACAGTAATCCGAACCTATTCTGAGATATCCCCTTTTGTATGGGCTGCATCACACATCCTCAGTCGCTTATAGCGAACAGCACCTTTTGATGCACCCTGATAGGCTGCCAGCACTTGTTTGTCAAATAGCTACCATAACCTTGGCTTTTTAACTGCGCTAATAGAAGCTAGTAAACACGCCCCTGATTCAAAAAGTGAAACCTCATAAAACTGACTGGGTAAGATGAATCAAATAGTGGAAACAACCACTTTAAAATTCAAGCCCCATGGATCCGAGGTGCTAGGCAATGCGTTTTCGGTTTTCCTCCCTCCCAACCTCAACCTCCGTGCATGACCTTTTTTTCCCCTTTATGTTGAAATCCTGCGGAAGCAGGATCAGAAAAGTGTGACTTCTAAGGTTGCCCTGAAAAAAAACAAAAAACCTTTTGCTCACTTGATCCACACACAGCTGTTTCACTTGAGTCTAAACACATTGATTAGCGGAATCTCAGTGAATCTTACAGCTTATGCAGAACTACAGGAAGCTCACGAAAATATTACAAAACGGCCTAACACTGAGAGAGGTACAATTTAGAACAACTTTTTCCCCACTGGACAGCTCCTTTAATCTAGAAGTTAGGCAGCGCCTCCACATAGAAAACGGAACGGTACCCATAGAAATCGTATTAAAGAGAACCTGTCACATAGATTATGCCCCCCTTGCTGTGCCCCTTATTCTGAAAGATGCTGGAGTTTTTCGGTATTTAAAAATCAAATCTGCGAGTTTTGTTGGGCAGAAGAGTCAATCTAAAAGTCAGTTTTTTTGTCATGGAGCAACCCCACCCACCTAGGCTAGCTCCCCGACCACACTCAACTGATAAACCTATTACTTTGAATAGTAAAACATGTGAATAACGCCCAGTGGGCTGGCTAACTCCTTCTCAATCAAGTTAGATTTGAGGGTAAAGTGCTCTAAAACTGCGCATCTTACAGAATAAGGGACACAGCGCTGGAAACAGCAGGTCTGACACTAGCTTGTGCTGTCCTCAGCAAGGAGGGCATAACCTATGGGACAGGTTCCCTTTAAATAAGCTGTTTGTCTAATGCATATTCCCAAGAGTGCAAATGGAAGATTTTCTAGCTGTTCTAGTTAGTAAAGGACTGTCCGGAAAAAGAGACCTAATGAACGCAAAACTCCCCCATTCAGTAAATACAATTTAAATTTCTATAACTGAAAGTGTAACTGTATTAACCAGCATTAAAGCTACAGATTGTCACAGCGAGTTGAAAATTTGAAATCGATTAATAGTGCACAACAAAAAAAACTTACGGTTCGCCGGGACCGAGTTGAAGAGATAGTGATCCATTCTTGAGTTTGAGAGAGAAGAAGTGCACCTCTTGCCTCTCAACATCAGCAAAATTCCAATTTGTCATCCTCTAGGAGTAAGGTGCTGTAATTCTTTACATTGCCGCTAAACCATTTAGCATCAGAAAGTTCTGTGGAAGAAAAATGCAAATGTTGAGAATCAGGTTCAATTAATAACGCAAGGTCAGGTAATGTAGTGGTTCTAGCAAAGGGTGTTCTAGAATCTAAAGAGAAATGTAGAATATTGTGTGGTATCTTACAAAACCTTGCTTTACTTCCATTGGGGAACTTGCTGGAGAAAAATTTGTAAAACCGTTTTCACAGTTTTTTTTTTTATTATTTCAGCAGTCCTATGCAATTAAAAATTACATATAATAATAATAATAATACTTTAGTGGCTATAGCGCCAACATATCCGCAGCACTTTACAATTCAAGGTAAACGATACAGTCATTAACATTAAAAGTACTTAGCAAATGAGACACAAGTGTGAGGGCCTGCTCGTGAGAGCTTACAACCTATTAGGGTGTAATGAGGTGAGAAAAATACGGTAAGAATAGCTCCAGTTACAATGGTTCCAGCGCATGTTTTCATACAATAGGTGTTTAACATGAAAAAATGAGATTGAACGCTGCCACCCACACTGTACAACTATGCGAGCACAGATAAAGTGCCTGTGAGTGCCCAAGTGCAGGAGTGACAGATGTGGTGTATAGCAGTTGGGAAGTCTTGTGGGCCAGATCCTGAGAAGATGATATTTTCAGGGCCTCAGAGCGCAACTGAGTGAGGTTGGTGAATGTTGGCCTGATTCGCCCTTCGTAGCATATGTCCATAGAATTGGTGCCGCAAGCGTGGTGAAATCTTGTAGCGGGCATTGGAGGTTCGATGATTGAGGAATGTGTAACTGATATCATCACAGAGCGAGAGCACGGGTAGGGCGGTAGCAGAGACGAGGGGGAGATGTAGAGGACATGCGCTGTGGAGACTCTATGTGAGTGAGTTCTATTTATTCTGTAATCCTGTACCTGGATGGGCAACCATGCAGTGACTGACACAGGGAAGAGGCATCAGTAATCGCTGGAGAGAAAGACAAGCCTGGCTGCTGCATTCTGGACCAGATTGTGATAGGGGAAGTTTTTGCAGAGAGGAGACCGATAAGCAAGGAGTTTGTGCGTAGTCCAGAACGAAAAGATAAGAGCAGTAATGAGAATTTTGATCGTTACACATGAGTAATGGACGATTCTGGAGATGTTCTTGAGGTGCAGGTGAACAGACGCGGGCAAGGGATTGTGATTAGTATGGAGGAGAAGGATAGTCAAATCAGAATCAAGTAAAACCCCTAGACAAAGAGCGGGGCGCTGCTGCCTAGGTGAAATGGTGGTACCACATAATATACAAACAGAAGAGTACAGTGGGGTGGGGTTGGTTATTAGATGGAAATATCACAAGAATTCTTTCTTATGAGGTTTATTTCTAACTAGAGGAGAAGGACATGAGTCAAGACAGTGGGTACAGACAGTCACTGGTGTTTGTAGCAGGGTCTGAGTGATGTCATGGGAGGAGGTAATAATTGGTGACATCACATATAGCATGGGTACTGGAAGCCAAATCGAACTGATGGTTGTGTTCCCCCAATTTGGGGGCGGTATACAATGAAAAGAGGAGATAGACCTATAACTGATCCCTGAGGAACCCCCAACGCAAAGGGAAGAGGAGAGGAGGTCGAACCAGGAAAACGAGAAACACTGAAGGAAGCGTCAAAGAGTAGGCGGTAACCAAGCGAAGCGTGTCCTGAGGCCAATGTGCGAGCATAGCTTGAGCGAATTGGTGATTCGCCGCTGTGTCAAAATGCTGCAAGAGAAGATCCAAGAAACAACAATGAGTAGTACCCGAGAATTTGCGACTTTAGGAGATCCATTGAGACTTTATTAGAGGCAGTTCCGTTGAGTGCAGGGTGGCGGATACCTGATGTGCAGCGGCAAGTAAGAGAAGTATAGCAGAGAAAAGTAGCGATTTGAGCTACATATAAAGCAATTGCCCTTCTCTACTGTATATATAGAAAAGAATTACACTTGCAAACACAGAACAACATATCTGTAATTCTATACAAGTGCAATCCTGCAATCACTCATTACAAATAGTAGGTAATGACAATGTTCATTCTACTGTTCTCTGATCAGGCGATAATAAAGATTAGACTTGGAAGTGACCAGAGCAATAAATGAAAGGATAACTAATTAAACTTTTTCTGCACTGGGGGAGGGAGGTTCTAGCCTTCTTCACACTTAAAGGGAATCTATTACCAATTTCTTTTACTAATTAAAACTAGATCCTGATACATATTTTCTTCTTTGCCGTTTTTATTTTATGGTTGTAAATTTTTTAATTCTGTGAGTAAGAAGATTAGGGAGCAGACTTCGATATGCTTGAGCTGCTTTAAACAGAACTTAAAAAAATGCTTTACAGCAGCTTTAAGAACATAGCTGCCAGTAGACAGCAGCAGATCTACTGATAGCAGATGTTGGACCCGTCCACCCGTGGCTAGCCCTGCCCACTCACGACTGATTACAATATATTTACGCGAATGGGTTATAAACAGGTGAATAATGAGTCAGTGGCGTGTTAGCTTGATCAGTGGGCGGGCTAAACGCAGGCTCATTAAATAAGCGGACTCTTTTCTAGGCTGCAAGCAGCCAGAATTGACATTAAATTGCTCTGAAACTCCATTCATCTACAGATATAGGGGCACAGCAACACTCGGGCAAACAGCAGGTCTGACACTGCTTGTTCTGTCCTCCAGCGCAGGGCAAAAACTATGTGACAGGTTCTCTTTAAAAAAATTATATAAAAAACGCAATTTAAAAAAAATATAATATATATAATGGTCGCATATTTCTATGTCAATACGTGTAAAAATAGTTTTGATGGTAGTATCCCTTTAAGCATTTATGACTGGTTTTGGAAAGCTGGTTGACAATGGCTGTAACAAGATGATAAAACATTACAACTAGGTAACACAGGCTTGCAGCTTTCTAATATACCAAGTTATTTAGCAACGTAAAATTGGTGTTGTGTACTACAGAACAAGCAGATTTTCCATCAGAAATATAAGCCAAACAAAATCAAGTTCAGAAAAAAAAGATAATTATAAACAAACAACAATCAGAAAATGACAATATGAACAAAATAGAAGACGATCATTTATAATGTAAATGTTTGAAGAATAAAAGTAGACTTGAAGTTAGAATGGGTTGCCGTAGTTTCAACCCTCTGGCCAGGCTAGGTAGTTATACAAAAATCACTGAAATTAGAAGTTGGAATGAGTTGTATAACCAGTTTCAAGCATTTTAAAGTGTGTTTTGTTTCAAATGCTAAAGAGTGTGTGAAATATCTCAGCTCTTCTCTCTTGTAATCCACATTTTTAGACATTTTATTGTCCTTCTAAACATCAATCTAGTCTCTAAACAGGTTCTCTTATTAAAGGGTTGTCTCACTACAATGATTGCATTTATAAGGTTAAAGATTGGTATGCTAAAACCAATCACTTTACAAATATGTGTCATTACCATTCCAACTATGTCCTAGATATCCCCTCTGTATGAGCGCTCTAGCAGCTCCTCAGTCGACTATAAACAGACCTCTTCAACATCGAGCCTGATAGCTTGCCGTACCACTGGTTTAGGCTATATCAGCTACTGACCTGCTCTAGCATTCTGGGGAAGGCCAGTAAACTACGCCCCTGAATTCACCAAAAATGAAACCAAGAAAACAACAACTGAGATATGCGATGAAATCAATGAAGTAGACATACCCTTAAGCAATTTGTTTTTCAGGTGCAAATAAAAATGTGTCAACTGAGTGATGACGTATTGGAGGATATTTATTGCAGAAAGACAGAATGGATTTCTTTATTGTACAAATGTACAGTATAAGGGTAAGTTCACGCAACAGATTTTAAAGAGAAATTCAACGTGGATTCCGCGGTAAAATCCTTGGTATGGACAAAAGAAAATTGGACATTTTATTCTTCTTTTTAATGGAACTTGTAGATCCTCGCTGGCGAGAAGACGTGTGGTCACCCACATATAAATGAGTACCTACCATACCAATCCCTAGGCGATATATCCACCTTCCGTTTAAATCGCTACATGAATCCACGGGATCAGATTTCTGCTGGAGATTACACGTTGGAGTTTTCGGATAGGAAAAGTCCGATATGTTAACCTACCCTTATGAAGCATATGGTGCCTGTCACCAGGATAGACTTGATTTCAATTAGGGTGTATGTACGAGGCCAAATAGGTACAGGTGCACCAACTACATGTCCTTTAAAGTTCCAACAACTGAGCTAAAAGTAAGAAACCCTCTTTTACTGTTGAAAAAACAGGACTCGTAGGGTATATTCACAGGTGGCAGATATGCTGCCGAAATTCCATCATCTGTTCTATTCATCTGAATGGAGCATGAAGAAACCCATGAACATACTGCATTAATAACCTAAGCAAATTCCAGTATGGAACAGGTCTGTAGTATCAGAAACTTTGGCGACACATCTGCCCCATTACATAATGTTGCAGATCTTTGCTCTGCTGAACAGCGGAGAAGGCTCAGATAGAAGAGGTACATATGTGACAAGGTGCATGGAATTTTTTTCCAATCCTCCACTTGCACTTTCCAATCTGACATGAGGACAGTTTGAATTCACAAGTTTATAGGGTGGTCTCACTACAAGAATTAGGCTTTTATGTTTAAAGATCTTGCAAAAACAATCACTTTGCAATATATTGTCTATAAACTTGTCCTACTTATTCTGAGATAGTAGACGCCTGAGCTTGTATGGGCTGCATCAGCTCCTCAGGTCGCTATAGCTACAGACCTGTTTGATCTATCCTGATTGGCTGCCAGCACTGGTTGTTATAGCTACAGACCTGGCTTCTACTGCAGCCTAGTGGAGGCCAGTAAACGCTGAATTCAAAGTGAAACCAAGAAAACAGGACTGAGGTAAGATGAATCAATGTAGTGAGACAACCCCTTTAATCATCAGGATATCTGTAAAGTTCCTTGGCATAAATGGGCCGGCGACCATTGCTCCTTAGGATGGCAGATCAAATTACTTTACATATCACCTCCATTTATGCTTCAGTTCCTGAATATGTTTGTCTCTATCCTTTACAATCTAATGACATATACGTATAGAGCGTGCCTTCACATTTTCTCATGGGACTGAATTAAATTCTATGGCAGACCGACTGCAAAAAAAAATAATCTATAGGTTATGATTAAATAACAGCAACAGAGCAGCAGCAAGGAGCGTCTCTCTCCGGGGAACCCAATATTACCTTACTCTGTAAACCCATTGATTTAAATGGACACCAGGCAATGTTCAATTTTCACTGTAATAACTCACCAGCTTCTGCAGATAAGTAAAGAGGACCTGTGACATCTCCCGACATGGCTGTTTCACCAACTACTGGATTTCCCCTGGAAATAACAATCCTGGAGCATCTTTTCTTTGGTCTCTATCTTGTGTGGTTTCCCAGTTATTTCTCCTAGGAATTCATTACTCATCTGTCAGTTGGGTGCTAGTAGTTGAGAGTACACCCATTTTACAACTAAAAACTAGCTAACATCCATCCGACTAATTCAGCAACGCATTTGTAGAAGAAATAACAGAGGATGAGCACAAAAAAAGGTGCAAGATGAGGTGTTCCAAAATAGTTCTATAATAGGGAACATAAGCAGTGTCGGACTGGAGTGCCTGGGGCCCACAGGTGGAGTTGCCTCTAGGGGCCCACCAGTTAAGTTTTATGGGCCCACCAGTGGAGTTTTGTTTAGGAGTCCATCCTAAAGTTACTGTATATGACTGTATATACCTCCTATATTCTGCTTCTTGCTTTTTGCCTCTATTTCTCTGCTTTTTTGCCTCTTCTGAGAATGTATATGGAGTTAAAACACAACTTTAGGTCTCCCATGCCCAAGGGCCCACCGGGGGTTTCCCCTATTCCCCTGTGGGCCAGTCCAAGCCTGAACATAAGTATTTACTAAAACAGACATGTCAGGAGCTATCACAGTTCCCTTTCAATTGTTTGGAGCCCCATCAGTGGAACAACCTGAGGTCAGACTGGTTTTAGGGCACTTTCTTATAAAAACATATTGTAAAAAAGAAAACCCCTATAACCGTATAACGGAGACAGGCAATGTCAAAGTCATAAACATGACAACACTAAAGGTATGTTCACACAGCGTAATTGCAATTACACCGGGTGCTTTGGGTGTCGCACTGATCACGCGTACACCCGTGGTGCCAGCAGCCCGCCGGCCCCTTTGACAGTCATTACTCGCGGCGCGTATTCGCCGCAAGTAATTGACATGTCACTTATCTCCCCGCACGTACTATACTATCATATTGTACATGTGGGGAGATGAGGCGTAATGCATAGTTCTCCATGAGAACTTTGGATTATCGTAATTTCGGCGCACATCTCGCCCGCATTAGAGCGCAAATACGCCGCGAAATGCATGCCGAGATTAACCCGTGTGAACATACCCTAACAAATGATATCTGTATGTGATTATTGCAGCTGCTGCGCTAGAGCACACAATACCATCACCAACACTGAAGAAGGAAAGTGCTTGTATTAAAGGCAAAGCTCAGGCCTCACTGCTGCATCCACAAGCTTGCCACAATGGCGGCTGCTAAGCAACACTGATAAGTAGCCAGAGGGAAAACAGCGCTGCATTTTCTACCGCCTGCCGGTCGCCATGGAGTGGCCTCGGGATACAAGGTGGCGTACGCTCATCTGCTGACTCAGTATTTCAGTCCTCAGGAGGGAGAACAAAGTCATCGCTGGAAGCTGTGTCTCTCCACAATGCAAACTACCTCCCAGCAGATCTCCAGGTTAACCAAGTCAAGAACATCAGCATCGCAATGGGAAAATGTATCCAGGAAGAGTCAAATATAACGCACTGTGAAATTCCTTTAACCTGGTTTCCAATGATTTGAAAATTCTGAGCCTAACACTTGTTTCATATAAAGAGTGAAAATATTCTAAGTAGAAACAGAATTTTGTATAAGATTAGGTTCACATTTGCCGAATAGAACCGGTACCCCTGGCACTTGACGGACAACCTGTTCCTTCAGATATTGGTTTGATGTAATGCACTTTGACATAAAAAATGAATCTGCATGCAGACGTAACAAAATTCACAGCAAAATCTCCTAGTAGAGCTTCAGATATGTGAACCGAGCCTTGAAGAGTACCTATCGCATCTCCTGACAGGTCTCCGTTTTAGTACAATACAAGATAAAGATAAAAGGAAAGATGTTCCAGAATTTCTCACTTTTACTAAAACAGACCTAGCAGGAGATGTTGCAGGTCCTCTTTAAAGGGAACGAGTCATCAAAAATCAGTGATTGTTTAAGTCCCATTTTTCTGTTAAACACATTTTTTTTTAGGATTTTTTTTTTTTTCATATCACTCAATATTTTTTAAGAATTCTTAATTGCAGTTTTCACTTTGGCCACTAGGCCTTATTTGCATTGCTTTATCAGCGGTCAGAGATGCTTTACAGTAGCTTCATGCACATAGGAGACTGACTCAGTCCCATTCAGTTCCATAGGAGAGTTTTCTAGGCATGCTCTGTGACCTGGGAAGAAATCAGTGTGCAGGGAGGTGAAAGGGTGAACCGTGACCATCTCCTCTTGTGACTGGTGGATCCTGTGTTATCTATTCACACTGGTGTCTCCTTTCAGTTTGACCCTCTTTGTGCTTATAATGAGCAGACAACTGAGAATCTTTCTCTACAGAACAGGAAGTGTCAGACTATTATTAGGCCTAGTGGCCAAAGTGAGAACTGCAGGACTTAAAGGGGTTTTGCCACGAAGTAAAATTGACGTGGGAAGCTTAGAAATTAAATAACAAACATTTTCACCATTCATCATTATTAAAAATTCTGCACTGTTTTTGTCTTAGCTGCTCCTTTAGTGATCCATTGTTTACAGCTCATCTCCAGGGGATACGACCAGGGCTGAGAGCTCCTCATTCCTGGTCACACATGCTCAGACATCACCTCTCCTTTCAGGCAGCTACTGAGTGTTCAAACCCCAGGTGCTTTCACTCTACTCCCGTCCTCTGTGCTCCATAGTAATTAGTCAAACAGTGCAAATAAATAAAAAGAAACCTCAATCAGGTATGTGCATTGATAAAGAGAAAAGAAAAAAATCCACAGGTTTGGTTCCTGCAGGGATTTGAACCTAGGACCCTTGTGTCTGGAGGCAAAAATGTTACCTCTCAGCTACTCACAATGCTTTATATACACAGACCTTTCTTTGACTACAGTGAGGACAAGCCTGGTGATGTCATCCTGCTGGGTCACATGATATGCAATTCAAACAAATCACACACGCCCCCTTCTGAGCACACAGAGCTGAAGAGCTGGATGCAGGAGCTATGAAATGAGATTGTGGCAAAACCCCTTTAAGAATTATTAAAAAAAATATTGAAAGTGATATGAAAAATTAAAAGAAAATATAACTCAAAATTCTTTAAAAATGTGTTCAACATAAAAATGTGAGTTAAACAAGAAGTCATTTTTGATGACACATTCCCTTTAAATAACTAATTCTAAGATTTCGGCATTTAAGGTCATGGTAGTATATCTTATGTTATAACTTTATAATGTGCGGTCTCCATTGAGGTTTATTATACTTTTTATTTCAGTCCAGATTGTTTGACAATAAACATGAATTTTACAATATATTTCTAGCCCTTGTACCTATAAACAGCACCACTTCAGTCAATGGATGGTCTAGAATTGCACCTTCGCTCCACTAAAGCAGAAGAGGTTGAGCTGCAGCAACACACACAGTCTGCAGACATGAAAAAAGTTGTTCAATTGCTGGAAACCCCATGAGAATATTTTACGGATTCCAGTGAAGGAACCACATACACAGAGAAGCAATATATAACAGCCTGAAGAGAACTCCGCACATCACAACCAAGATTTATGGCTGCAGCACAACATAATTATGATAATGTAAACACTTTCAAACAGGGTGAATTATGGATTCGTGAAGACTTTATTTCTCATTACCTCTGTAATCCACTGGAGTGTCCTTGGATAAGTAGAGAGCTCTGGTGAAACCTTTCTAATTTATAGCAACTGAGCATTCTTATTAGAGGAAACAAAGCAATGAGATATTGACAAATGCCCCCAAATCACTTGACTAATTGGCACAATGTGCCAGCAGGCTATTTGCAAATACTACTTAAAGGGATTTTGCCAGGACCTGCCTTATCTGCTAAGAAGCAAATGTAAACAAAGCCACGCTGAGCTGAGAGATCGAGAGACAGCCAGAGCACAGAGCCATGCATAAAGGATCGTGTGAAATGTTCACTCAAATAATCAAACTACAACTAGTGGATTCTGTATACAAAAGACAATACCTTTCTCCACAGCAGCTTGAAAGCTTTTTCATTTTTACCTGTCATCAGATAAAGCAGGGATCTACTCAGATAATCACACTACAAGTAGTGGATTCTGTATACAAAAGACAACATATTTCTCCCCAGTCCCTTGAAAGCTTCTGCAGCTCAGTCTCATCAGATAAGAAGTGTTCTCTGCTCAAGCCCGGCCAGCAGCTCTTGTCAGGTCGTATCTAATAGAAGCTTTTAAGTAACTAAGGGCAGGTAAGGCAGCCTGTAGCTCTCTCAGGCTGCAATTTTTGTAAATCACATATATTTAGAAAAGTGACTAAATACCCATTTTGGAGGATCCCACGTCAACATTACATCGTGGCAAAACCCCTTTAAGAAACAAATATAAAAATCTGGTGCCACTATATAATAACACAAACACAGGAAAATTGATATAACATCTATCTAAGCAATACTGCAAGAGTGAAGAACCTTATGCATCCCAAAATTTGCTCATTTAATTCCCAGCTGCATAACCAAATGTCTATTTTGTACTGTAGTTCTTTAAAGGGATATTCCGATTTCCTAATATCCTGCTTGCAGACAGCTCCTTGCACAACACAGAACATTGAGATGCGGCCACGTTTGTGTGGCTCTCTCCAGCGCTGGACAGAGGTGTCAGGGATTTACCAGTGGAGTGGAGTCTTTCCGCTACTCTTTCTCTGTCTTTCTAATTGAAAAACAGTCCCAGGTCTTTCATGCCATGGGGGCCCAACATGAGTTTCCGCTGCGGGCCGGTTCGAGCCGGGTTCTCTCCATTTTCTTCTATATGACTTCCAAATAGAGATGAGCGAGTGGTCATGGTTGTATTCAAAGCTGCCATAGAAATGAATAGAGTGTGCCACCCAAGTGTAACCTCTCTATTTTCTGTGGCTGGCAAAGAACTTGATGCAGACTTGAAGGTAAGAGATGGGTAAACACCTTTAAGAAATGTCCTGTAACTACACTTACAGGCTATGTGAAGGGGTTGTCTAGGATTACATAAACATGGTTGCTTCCTTAAAAAGCAAAAAATAAATAAATAAAACGCCACATTTGTTCACTGGTGGTGTCAGGTATTACAGCTCAGCCCCATTTACTTTAAAAGGACTGGGGCAATTTTACTATTAATTGCAGCTGTTGGAATTCATTATCTGTATAAAAAAAAGACACCTGTCCACACAATCACACTCCAACCTCTCCACCAAGAACTGGGGCAGTTTTGACCTTGAAGACCGAACCTATATATTTTTTTCTTTTAATTTTTCCTTACCTGCTGGTCACATCTGTTTATACTTTTTGTTCCACATAGCTGCATGAGGGGG
Source organism: Phyllomedusa bahiana (assembly GCA_025379985.1). Lineage (NCBI taxonomy): Eukaryota > Metazoa > Chordata > Amphibia > Anura > Hylidae > Phyllomedusa > Phyllomedusa bahiana. The sequence continues at coordinate 21,129 of JAODAL010037053.1, read as the reverse complement.
GGTGGGGATAAGTATTTGAAACACTGCAATTTTACAAGTTTCCCACCTACAAAGAATGGAGAGGTCTGGAATTTTTATCGTAGGTACTTTTCAACTGTGAGATACAGAATCTAAAAAAAAATCCGTAAAATCACATTGTCTGATTTTTAATTAATTAATTTGCATTCTATTGCATGAAATAAGCATTTGATCACATAACAACCAGCAAGAATACTGGCTATCACAGACCTGTTCATTTTTCTATAAACAGCCCTCCTACTCTGCACTCATTACCTGTATTAATTACACCTGTTTGAACTCATTACCTGTATAAAAGTCACCTGTCCACACAATCACACTCCAACCTCTCCAGCAAGAGCTGTCTAAGGACACCAGGGACAAAATTGTAGACCTGCACAAGGCTGGGATGGGCTACAGTACAATAGGCAAGCAGCTTGCTAAGAAGGCAACAACTGTTGGCAGTATTATTAGAAAATGGAAGAAACACAAGATGACTATCAATCTTCTTCGGTCTGGGACTCTATGCAAGATCTAGCCTCCTGGGATAAGGAGGATTCTGAGACAGGTCAAAAATCAACCCAGAACTACATGCGAGTACCTGGTCAATGGCCTGAATAGAGCTGGGATCACAGTATAAAGATTACCGTTAGTAACACATTACGCTGTCATGGATTAAAATGCTGCATGGAACTCAAGGTCCCCCTGCTCACGCAAGCACATGTCCAGACCCATTTGAAGTTCACCGATCACCATCTGGATGCTCCAGATGAGGCTTAGGAGAAGATCATGTGGTCAGGTGAGACAAAATTAGAACTTTTTGGTATCAACTCAACTCGCAGTGTTTGGAGGAAAAAGAAGGAGGAGTACAACCGCAAGAACAGTGTCCTAACCCTGAAGCATGGGGGGTGGAAACATCATACTTTGGGGGTACTTTTCTGTAAAGGGGACAGAACGACTGTACCATATTGATGGAAAGATTAATGGGGCTATGTATGGCAAGACTTTGGCTAACAACCACCTTCCCTCTGTAAGAGCATTGAAGGGGTGTCGTGGCTGAGTCTTTCAGCAGGACAATGACACGAAACACACAACCAGGGAAACTAAGGAGCGGCTCCGTAAGAAGCATTTCAAAGTCCTCCAGTGGTCTAGACAGTCTCGAGACCTGAACCCAATCGAAAATCTTTGGAGGGAGCCCAGCAACAGCCCTGAAACCTGAAAGATCTGGAGAAGATCTGTCTGGAGGAGTGGGCCAAAATCCCTGCTGCAGTGTGTGCAAACTTGGTGAAGAACTACAGGAAACATCTGACCTCTGTAATTGCAAACAGAGGTTTCTGTACCAAATATTAAATTCAGTTTCTCTATTGTATCAAATACTTATTTCATGCAATAAACTGCAAATTAATTATTTAATGGATTTTTCTTTAGATTCTGTCTCTCACAGTTGAAAAGTACCTACAATACAAATTCCAGACCTCTCCATTCTTTGTAGGTGGGAAAAGTTGCAAAATTGCCAGCGTATCAAATACATATTTTACCCACTGTATACATAAGCATTTATTTATGAAAAAAAATGTCAGTGCAGTTTCTTTTTTTTTTCTTCTTTTCATTTTACAGCAAATCACTTACCAGTTGATGCAATACATTTATTGTACAGGTAATTATGTTTGTGACAATACCATGTTTTGGAATGTATATTTAATAAAGTTGGTTGATTCTTTTTAAAATATGCACAGTGTTAGGTTACTTTTTTTTAATTACTTTTTTTTTTTTAAATTAATTTCACTTGCTGGATCTACACGATCAGCTGGATAAGCGTGCTTATCCGAATGAGGCAACTGCCTGTCCATCATGATGACCATACTCATCCTTTGTTAAAAGGTTATTGTACTGACCAGCAGCACCAGACAACCCACAGACAGGAGAGGCTCTCTTTTAGAAAAAAAAGTAGCAATGTTTTTCTAATCCCATACAACCACTTTTAGAATGGCTTGTTAGCTTTCACATACAGGAAATAAAGCTGGCCATAAGATTGGGGCTATGGTTCACAACATTCTCCACCTACTCCCACATTAAAATACCCCTTCAGCTTAATTTTATGTAGGAATGGAGATACACAAGTATCAGAGACCTCAGGCACAACTCATCTCAGTGGAAACAGAGGGCTGAATGAAGACTAAACCAAGCAATCTGATCCATGTTTTTTCAGGCTGAAAATTAGGTGAACGTGTTGAGCTTCACATTTCGTTTCAGCCCTATCTGAAGCTCAGCAAATTGACACGGATTATAAAGGTGGCATCCAGATAGGAGTGAATCAGTGTGAATGGAGTCCAGCCCTGAATTTATGCCAGCTTTTTGCCCCCACAGAGTTATTAGAGTTAGGGACCCATCTGATAAGGTTACCTTGACATGGTAGGTGTGCATACTCAACTTGATAAGAATTCGAATTAAACACTATTTTTTTAATTGTATAAAGCGCAGCAGTAATTCCACTAGTTTAAGGTTAATAAGATACTGCCAAGACATAAGTCCTCCCTCACCTCTAACACTGCAGTGGTGGGAGTCCATAACATCCCTTCCTTCCGTTTTTTAGAACAATGTAGTTCTGGCCACAAGAGAACAATCAAGATTAAGATCTCTAGTCCAGTATAAGAGTCAGAGCTTGTCCTTAGTAATCACCAGGGAGCTACCTTCTGTGTGAAGACTCCTCTACACGGAAGAGCTGGACGAGCGCCTGCCAGATATTCCCTCAGTTAATATAAGAAGAAAAAAAAATAGGTCAACTACTAGGTCAGGACAATGAAGCTCTCTCAGAAACCATTTATAGGAATATGATCATTTTAGTTTAATAGCTTTTTTTATTTCTTGAGATCAAGCAAAATTGTGGAGCTATTTTCAGACCTCTTTTAACTTATAGTTAACACTTTATTAGAAAGCTGTAGTGGAGCCTACAATTCAAACTATAAAACACAAAAAACCGTATTTGCATACAGCCTCTGTTGCCGATGACGGGCCAAAGAAAATCAATCTGCTGGGGGGAGGGGTGGTGGTGTCAAAATATAAACTTGCCAATTATATTGCTACTTTTATCAGTGGAAATTTTCTACTTTAGGTAAATAAAAGTTTAATTCATAATTATTGTACCATAGAAAAACCATTTAAATATGACCTAACATTTGTGTCTGTATGTGCACTTTCTTATACGGAATAATTGGGATAATTATGTCCACAAGTTTATGTCAATGTCCAACTTAAAGTGATAAATTATTGGCTTCAGCCGTCAAGTGTCATTCCCTTGATATTACCACTTGAAAATAAATGGCTCATGAGTAGTGTTGAGCGATTTTTATCGACAAAGTTGAAATCGGCAAGGTTTTTATGGTGATCGAAATTTCCAGAGCATGCGATAATTAAGGTTAAAATCTGAGCAGATCTATTAAGATCGCGCCTTTTTCGGCGCTTCCTGTAATTTTGGCGGCCAGCAAATCAGATTACAGAATAGAGCAGGGTGAGATGTGTGTGCGACGTCATGACTGGGATGTGTATGGTTGCGATTGGCTGGAAAAATCACATGACCTCGTTTTACATAGAACAGCGTTTCCTGTTCAGCCTCAGTGTCTCTCAGCGTCTCATAGGGATAGGACCTGCGCTCTGCCTGTGGCCAAACAGCTCAGCGAAATTAGTCTATTTCTGCACAGAGAAACCTCTACTATTAGCTGTGATCCTTCCAATTTAGTTAGATTAGAGATTTGAACATTTTATGTAGTTAGCTAGAGAATTTTAAAGCAGCATCTACCGCTGTAAATTCACGGCGGTGGGAGCGGGGGGGGGGGGGGGGGGGCCCGCGGGCGAATACAGACAAGCTCTATCTATAAAGAACACTGGATAAAGTTCACCAAGACTTAGTGTAGACATTGCACCGCAATATCTTTATTATTAACAGTTTGCTATTGAAATATTTCCTGGATATTGGGCAGCCTGAACTTATATTGGATACACATCATTTCTAGTAACTGCAGGTCTCTTTGTTAGGTGCAAAACTCCACTTTTATTATCAGTATACATTTCAGATAGGTGTTCATTTTCAATTTTACCCATTCCACCTGTGTATGTATAGCCACTTTGCACTTAAATTACAATCCAGCAATCTTGTAGTCGGCACAGGTTGTTTGTTGCCAAAAATACCGTTGTATTATACGCAATCATACAAGATACGCGTTTTTTTGACTTTTGCGCACCCAGCTTTGTTCATTGACGCAGCATCACGTAAATCTTAAAACAGCAATTCTATAGTCACCACAGGTGAATTGAAAGGTGCAAAAATACCGTGTATTATACGAAAACATAACAAATACAGACATAACAGACTCCTTTTCCCGGCGCTTTTTAATCTGGGGGTCAGACAGGTTTAATGGTCATACTGCGGTCCAGGACAGGTATAGTCAATGTCCAGTTCAACTAAAATGGTGGTTGAAAGACTCCTTTTTCCGGCACTTTTTAAATGTGGGGGTCATGCAGGTTTGGGGCTCATGCTGTGGCCCAGGACCGGTATAGTCAATGTCCAGTTCAACTAAAATGGTGGTTGAAAGACTCCTTTTTGCGGCACTTTTTAAATGTGGGGGTCATGCAGGTTTGGGGCTCATGCTGCGTTCCAGGACAGGGATATTCAATGTCCAGTTCAAGTAACATGATGGGTTCAATCATACTGCCTTCTGGCACTTTTTAATTTATGGGTCATGCAGGTTTAAGGGTCATGCTGTGGTACAAGACAGGGATAGTGAATGGTCTGTGATTTTTTTTCTGTGGCTTTTATAACCTAAGTGTGTTACCTAAGATGTAGCAGGTATCCATTTGACTGTTGTGGATGTTAATTCCAGCTTCTCCAGCCCTGTTTGGGTGTAATAATGAAGGTGTTGTTGCTCTCCCATAGACTTTAATGGTCATCGCTCATAATCGACTGCTCACTATCGAAAAACCTTATCGATGGTGGCCGACTATCGACTATCGCCCGATGTCAACAGCCAACGTAATCGCTCAACACTACTCATGAGCTCTCTGAAAATCACTCGCAAGATAAAGCTGTGATTATAATGGGGATGACTTTCCAATAGAATTTCCTTTGTCATAATTCCCTGCTATTTGCCAATACTGTACAACAATAGGTTACATTCAGAAAAAAACTGCAAATGATAACGGTAACCCAAGAAAATGGAAAACAAAAACTGCAATGATTTAGACAATATTCCAGTGCTACAGTGTCTTCCACTGCACAGTGGAAATATTATATCGTCAATATAACAAAATATCACCTAGTATGTCTCATATGTATTAATGACAAATTGTTTCTGTAAGGAAGCTGGAATACTAAGAGAAAGGTCACAATGAGAAAACTTTTTATGTGGAGGTCATCTATCCCCACTGCTATGGACAAAAGTACCAGTATCACTATCTGACTGGTAACAAACATAGCCTCATATCATTATGGTGAATGATTATGATAAAAAAAAAATGAATAAACAAGATAGATAAAAAATAATAAAAATGAATATACAAGATCGAGTTGAAACCAGAAGTTTACATACCCTATATAAAAAGACAGATATGCATGCTTTTCCCACTATCTGACATGAAATCAGAATAAACCTTACTCGTTTTAAGTCCATTCAGATTACCAAAATTATTTATATTTGCTAAATGCCAGAATAATGAGAGAGAATTTTTTAAGGCATTTTTATTACTTTTTGCAAAGTCTAAAGTTTACATACACTAGGATTACTGTGCCTTTACACAATTTGGGACAGTCCATTTGATGATGTCATGTCAAAAGTTTGCTTTGGGGCCCTGGCTTCTCTAGTTACGCCCCTGGCTGGTATTAAGATTGCAAAGAAAGCAAACTACTCTCACACCTTCTATGTATGAGGGGGGTAGTTGCTGATATTATGATTGCATATGAATGGCTAAAACTGCATACTAGATAGGTACCAAATCATACCTGTATGCAAAGCCTTTTCTGATTTTTTTTTTTTTGTCAATGCCACCAAATACTAATGAAATATATGTAAACTTTTGACTTTGCAGAAAGTAATAAAAATGCCTTAAAAAATTTTTCTCCCATTATTCTGGCAAATATAAATAATTTTGATTCCTAATTGACCTAAAATAGGTAAGGTTTATTCTGATTTCATGTCAGATAGTGAGAAAAACATGCAGATGTGTCTTTTTATATAGTGTATGGAAACTTCTGGGATGGATGGAATGGATGGAGGGATGGATGGATAATTAGCTAAGATAAAAACTAGATAGAAAAAAGTGTATAGATAGAAAAGTAAAAGGCTAGAAAGATAGCTAGAAACATGGCTAGATAGATAAACACCTAATAATTGCACTTAAAATTGACATTAAGAGAACCTGGACCCAGCTACAGAGTACCTCTTCTTCCTCTAACACCATTGTCAAGGACATGTCCTACATTTATACAGATCACAGCACAACTGTGAATACGATAGGGACTGTTCTATTGTCTGATGCATAATACCAGATAAGCTGTCCTGCATTCTCCTATATTAAATTGCCATTGGTAAGAATAAAGCTGATAAAAAGAGAGATATAAATAATGCATAGTCCTCTGGGCCACACTAAAAACAACACCTACAAGGACTGCCATACAGATGGCAAAGTGATATTAAATGCCAAGTAAAATGTACTTCCAGTCAGATAATGCCATTTAAAAATGTATCATGTCTATTATCCCATCAGAGCGTTACTAGAAAGAGCCGCTTAGGGACACGTTCTAGATGGAAGGAAGAAACACATGAAGGTCAAGCATGAATAACCTGCAGTGTATACATCCCCTACAAAGTAATATAGGAATCAGATGAAGATAAAGGCGCTCTCTATGTCCGAGGAGAGGTGTAATCTCCTGTCCCCAGTTAGATGTTTCTTATTCATTTTACAAAAATAAGTCTTTGAGACCATCCTCTGTTGTATTGTAACATTTGTTGGTAATATTGCACACACACCAGACATATCAGTAGGTCTAATAGGTTATCCTTAGTAACAGTTGACCCATCATAGACTTTGATGGCATATTGATAGGATATGCCAGTAATTTCAGATAGATGTGGGTCCCACATCTGGAACCTCCACCTATCTCCAGAGTGGGCCCCAAAAAGTCCCCAATCTGAACTTAAAAGTGGCTTCACTCGCGTCGTCACACTCATTTCAATGGGAATTCGGAATACAGTTGAGCAGTTGCGTTCAACTGTACTTGGAACTCGCACTGAGTGGTCGCAAGCATGGCCACTTCTCCTTTCAGAAAAAGGAATTTTGGGGGCCCGCTCTGGAGCTAGGTGGTGGTCCACACCTATTGCACATTTAATAAAGTCTGTGATCGGACAATCATTTTAAGTAATAGTGGCATGTGTTGGCTACACAGTCATCTCCAAATGAGGTTTTCTTTGCTGGGCCATTAAGCCCTTTTCAGTATTAGCCCCCGAGTCCACGGGAGGCTCCTTTAGCACTCTGGTAGGCCAGTTTAACCATTCTGAGAGTTAATGCATGTAACATTATGTCCATTACGTTGAGTACAACTGATGGCATGCTATCGAGTCTAAACATGCTATCTCCCCCAGCCCATTACTCAGGAGTACTGATTTATTCAATTTCCATAGAATTGTACCTAGTTCCACTGAAACACACTTTATATGACTGGTATACAATTTGGTCATTTTCACAAGGTGGTATAGACGGACATCTAAACAGGGCTGTGGAGTCGGTAAGCCAAAGCTCCGAGTCCCTCATACATGGCACATGTTTAAGTGATAATTTTTTATTTTAGTAAGATGGCAACATCAGGCCGTTTATCACCTTATGATACAATAATCAAGCTATTTAGGTAGAACAGACACTGACAAGCAAAATGGTAACAATGTTTTGAACTTTTGACTTTCAGACGCTATATCTTATCATCCACTACAGCTTTAAATGTGAGACTACCATCATTTTATAGACAATCATCTTACCTATCTTATACACAAATTTGACTTGCCAGAATTTAGCATGTGATTAGTTCTGCAGATTCTTGTCATTTAACTGCATTGTTACTGTTTTGCTCCTAAAAATTGAAACATTATTATTTTGTTAGTATTTGGTGAATTCACCATTGGCTTTCAGCTCTGCCTGAATTCTTCTGGGCTCTGGATCGGATTCAAGCATGTCTTGACCAAAATCTGATCCCAGGTCTCTTCTACACGTTCCCAATGTTGGTGCAGACTGGACTTGGGTACGAATACAGCTTTTTCTTCAACTCTACCCACAAGTGTTCGATTGGGTTGAGGTCTGGAGACTGTGTAGGCCAATACAGCAACGCTACCTCATTGTCACTGAACCATTCTTTCTCCAACTTTGATGTATGCTTCAGGTCGTTGTCCTGCTGGAACACTATGTCATCCTTTTCATACCCATAGTACTCCAGTATATGAAGTAACTCATCTTGTAGGACACTCACATATAGCTCAACATTGAGATCAGCATTGATCCTGGTCAAGTATCCAACATATTTTGCTGTGAAACACCCCCATATCATCAGGCTTCTTCAACCAAACTTGACAGTTTCTTAAATTTCTCGATCTGTTAGCCCCATTCTTCCAAACCCATTTCCACCCATCAGAGCCTGATATATTGACTTTCATCTCATCGCTCCAAATGACCTGTTTCCAATCTGACATTGCTGCTACTTTTTTGCAGACTCGAGCCAATGCTTCTTATGACGAGACTGAAGCCGAGATTTCTTCACTTTTTTTGGGCCATCATTCCAGACCTGTGTAATGCGTGTTGCATGGTGCTTGCATGGACGTCTGTGATCTCACTGCTACGAGCCGCCTCCACTGCCGTGTCTGTTGCGTTAGAACTGATAGACCTTGTGATGAGCCGACTTGTTGACTCTTGATATTTCCACTGGACGTCCACCTCTTGGCTTTGGAATGGACAGATTACATTTCATATTCTTCCAGCTATCACGGCCTCACATGATGCAGTTTGGCAATTTTCTTGGCCGAGAGACGCTATTGATGAGCTGGATGATGTTGTTTCTCTTTTCTTGGACACAAACACTACCATGTACTCTACTTAAGCACGATGTATAGGTGTAGAGAACCCTTGATATAATGAAATGAAGTTCTGGGAATACCAATACAATTTAAACCAAAACAACTACAGGAAATAACACCTAGAATAAAGATACATAAACATAACTTTTAATAAAAATAAATAAGAATTGAGAAAGAAAACGAAAAGACACCCTCAAATATACCCTATCAAAGACCTGTCTGCCTCAAAAATGGGGAAATCGCCCCAATAAGGGCGCCCCCACACTGGAACCAAAACTAACCCTGTCCCTAGCTACATCTAAATGAAAAAAAGAAAATCACATATACCACAAAGGGAGTGCACAAACAAAAAAAAGTGCTTTGATAAATAAAAATTCAACAGACAATATACGTTTGATGTTTAATAATACTATGAATTGATGATGCGTCATAGGGGATGATCAATAACGCATAAATATTCCAATATTCCAACGCGTTTCCCCCCTAGATACTGGGGTTCATCAGGGAAAAATTGCATTTGATAACAACAATACGGAACATCTAAGGAAAAATCAACAAGATGTATGCAATAAATATAACTCACGTCCCTTAATGATGGAAAACAGGGCTGGTAAGATAGAGGACGGGGTCCAGGATAAGTCATGTACAGATCCCCGCTATCTGATTACTGAGACAGGTCCAAGGCAGACAGGTCTTTGATAGGGTATATTTGAGGGTGTCTTTTCGTTTTCTTTCTCAATTCTTATTTATTTTTATTAAAAGTTATGTTTTATGTATCTTTATTCTAGGTGTTATACCTGTAGTTGTTTTGGTTCTCTTTTCTTAGGAAACCATCTTCATGGCTGCTCGAACCAGTGACCTTTATCTTGAGAATCAGCCTAATACACTGAGCTATTAGGGAATGTGAGAACAGGTTGTAATTTGTAGAATACAAGAATAAAAAGATTGTCCCACCACTGGGAGCAAAACAGTAACAATACAGTTACATGACAAGAATCTGCAGAACTAAGCACATGCTAAATACTTGCAAATCAAATTTATGTATAAGATAGGCAAGATGATGGTCTATAAAATGAAGGTATCCTCACATTCAAAGCTGTAGTGTATGGTGAGATATGGCACCTGAAAGTCAAAAGTTCAAAACATTTTTACCCTTTTGCTTGCCAGCGCACAATATATTTATTGGACACAACTTTAGAACACAAAAAACTTCCTGAATAACATTTGTGGAGTAAGCCTATGAATTTGTTTCAGAAATAGCATCACCGCCATCAGATCCTTCTTCATTGATGACCTCACATTTGATCTCATTATTTCCAGGCTAGAGAACGGTCTCTCTACACTAACTGGGGTGACCACAGGGGCAACATCTCTAACAATTTCAAGGTAGAAAGGAATTGCCTCAGCCACAGTCAGTTTTTATAAATGGCTAAAATCTTCTACTTTTACAAAAGTAAGTGAAAAATGTTGCTGAATTCTGGTAAATGTGTTTGCTATGGGGGTGGAATCTTTTGGCCTGCAGCAACAGTTTGCCTGCTCCATGTCACCCAATTCCTCTTGCTTTTGGCACTGCATTGAACTGTACAAATTTATTATATATTTTGGGAGCCGGTCTATTTTATAACTGCTGCAACTCCACGAAAATGGGCACAGATTCCACAGTCCTGCATCTAAACCTTTGAAACAGAGGCTCATGAGCCAAAATGGCACAAACTTAATTCAACTGGCCAGCTTTGTGTGTCCTGGGGTTTGTCAACAGGATGCATATCGGAATTTTTTTGTTTAAAAGATTGTTGCAAAATTAATTTATCTATTGTTATTTTACTTCATCTTTATCAAGTATTTGACTGATCATAAATAACGTATGTATGTGAGGCAGTGACAACAGAGTCAGAGAGGGCAGGTGTATGTCCGCCTGAGAGTACTTGGGCAGATATATGACACTGAGGTGCCTGGCCTCGGTGAAGGAAGCCAGCACTTTGTGTCTCAGTAAAACTAGGTTACTGGCACCCGTTAGGTGTTGAGCATAGCTGCTACTAGCAGCTAATCTGGGTCGGCTTTTTCTGAAGTGATCCAAGTAATTGGTTGCAGGTCACTCCAATGTTTCAGGTGAGGCTGATGTCAGGTCCAATAAGAGTTGGGCCTGTGGGCCTGTGTATAGGCTCTGGTAGAACTAGACTGCTAAGAGGGAAGTCATACTGTGAGTATCAGACTGTGTGTGTTGAGCAGGGCTGTGGAGTCGGTGCCTATTTTGCAGGAGTCGGAGTCGTGGAGTCGGAGCCTATTTTACAGGAGTCGGAGTCGTCATAAAAGGGACAGACTCCCAAAATATATAATAAGTTGGTCCAGTTAGTTCGATGCAGTGCAAAGAGCAAGAGGAATTGGTTCCGGCCGTGCTTCTGCTCCCATATCTCCAGCCTCATCACATGAGGAGTGTAATTGATGACATGGAGCAGGCAAAGCGCTGCCCCAGAGGAAAAGATCCCGCTCCAGGGCAAACAGGTTTCAGCAAAATGTTTCACCTGCTTTCAAAGAAGTAAAAAGAGTTCAACCATTCATCAAAACTGACTGTGGCTGAGGGAATTCCCTTTATACCCTGACATTGTTGAATGTTGCCCTGGGGTCATCACTTTGGCCCCCCCAAACCCCAAATTAGTGTAGAGAGCCGTTCTCTAGCCTGGGAAAAAATGAGATCAATGTGAGGTCATGTATGCAGGATCTGATGGAGGCGATACTATTCTCGAACAAATTCAGAGACTCCACAAAAATTTTTTTGCAGTGTTTTGCATATTTACAATTTTTTTGTGTAATTAAAGTCATGTCCAATAAATATATTTGACACTGACAACAAAATGGTAACAATGGTTTTGAACTTGTGACTTTCAGGCTCCATATCTCACCCTCCACTACAGCTTTGTACATGAGGCTCCTGTAATTTTATATACAGTCATCTTAAATCTTATACATAAGTTTGACTTGCAAGTATTTAGCATCTGCTTAGTTATAGTTTTGCTCCTAAAAATCAAAGTGTTAATATTTATTATTGTGTTAGTATTTGGGGAATCCCCCTTTGGCTTTCAGCTCTGCCTGAATCCTTCTGGGCTCTGGATCAGATTCAAGCATATCTTGACCAAAATCTGATCCCAGATCTCTTCTACACATTCCCAATGTTGGTGCAGACTGGACTTGGATACAAATACAGCTTTTTCTTCAACTCTACCCACAAGTGTTCAAAAGATCAGAACATTGTTACCCTTTTGCTTGTCAGTGTCTGTTCTTCCTAAATAGTTTGATTATTGTATCATAAGGTGATAAACAGCCTGATGTTACCATTTACTACAGTAAAGTTATCACTTAAACATGCGCCGTGTATGAGGGAGTCAGGTGTCGGCGGTTTGGGAAATTGAGGAGTCGGAGTCAGGGCTTCGGCTTGCCGACTCCACAGCCCTGGTGTTGAGACTAGTCAGGATTAATCCGGTGTCTAGGTAGTGCTCAGTCGAGCAGGTGTGTGGTTTCTGTTTAGCCTGACTGTAAAGGCGCGTCCCCACTGCACAGGACAAATACTGGCCAGTATTTGCACTGTTTTGCGGCTGCCCCCACGGCCGCGGGGGGGACGGCTTTTCTCCGCGATGAGCACAGAAAAGCCCTCCCCCTCCCCATTGACATGCACATATTTCGTCCGGAAACCAGACGGAAGATTGTGCATGTTCAATGTATTGCGGCCAGACCGCCGGCGGAACAAAGGCCGGACACAAAACCTGTGCCGTGGGGACTGCTGCATGGGTTTACCAAAGAGCACAATTGTGCTCGTTTTCGGCCGGTATTTCCGACGGTCTGAAAAACCGCAAACCGGCTTAAAAACCGGCCGAAAACCCGTGAGGTGGGGACATGCCCTAAAGCTTTATTTCATTGCTAAATAATCCCAGACCTTGGACTTTTACCCCTTTGTGTCACTGTCTCGGTCTGTAAAACCTGGATCCTGACGGTAATCCTCCACAATATATACAAATACATACAAATATCAATGATATACAGAATTTTTTGGGAAAAAAAAGCATGGGATGTCCTTTTTCACATGACTGTATTCTACTAGTGAGGTAATCTTCTTTGTTACTAATGCATTTTGACAGTCTTTTCACACTGTCGTGCTTGAACACCCAGGATTATATGTTTATGCCTGTAACTAGTAATGTTGACAGACGTTCACTTTTCAGGTTGCAGACTGAAATGTTGATCTCCATAGAACACCACACCTTCTACACTCCCACAGTGTTTACATTTCCCACATCTTTACCACCTTGTCTGCATACAGTACCCTATATTGGCGACAATGTTTCAACAAGGTTTATACAACTGTTACTGAAACAATGGAACTAGCATTGACCACAGATGCTACTTCATACAATGGGTAACAATTTTTTTCTGCATACAATAGTCTTATTTGGGTCAATAACACTCACAACTACATGTAGCCCATCAGCACACAATATTAATTGGTTCCAGGATGACCATGTTGAAACCATAACTCTATGGAAAACTGGTAATTGGTTTCAAAAACCCAAAATGTCGCTCAACTTAAAAAATTAAGTTTAAAGGGAACCTGTCACATAGATTATGCCCCCCTTGCTGAGCGCAGCACAAGACAGAGTCAGACCTGCTGTTTCCAGCGCTGTGCCCCTTATTCTGTAAGATGCAGCAGTTTTAGAGCATTTAATGCTCAAATCTCATTAATGGGCAGGTGTTAGCTCCGCCCACCAAATGCTAGCCCCACCCACCTGGCAGTTATTCACATGGTTCTACCTATTCAAAGTAATAGGTTTATCAGTTGAGGTGGGCGGGGCTAGCCTCAGGTGGGCAGGGCATGAAGTAAACGGACTCTTTCCCTGACTCTTTTCTGGCTGAAAACTGCTGCATCTTACAGAATAAGGGACACAGCGCTGGAAACAGCATGTCTGACTCTGGCTTGTGCTGCCCTCAGCAAGGGGGCATAAACTAGGTGACAGGTTCTCTTTATCAGGAAATTAAGCAGGTAACTAGTAGAGATAAAGCAAGTCTTTACATACAGTATAACTTTCTATTTTATGGATAGGAGCTGCTTTGGGTTATGTACTTTATACATTACGTACCCGAAAAAAAGAAAATAGGGCCCTCACCAGGTGCTCAAAGGAGCCGCTCATCCTGGCACATGTAAAAAGCAATACAAGACATGTAGTACTGAACTGTACTGTAGAGAGGTGCTACTACACCTCCAATCACTGCATGCACTTCACAAATACAAAGGTTTTACATGTAAAATGTTCATGATAATTGACTGAATCCTCATCAATTATATGTGCCACATGTATGAGACACTATCTTGAAACCAGACTCAACATACGATATCTCAGGAACAATCATTGGGGCAGATTTATCAATAGTGTCTTACTTTTAGACAGTGTAAAGTTAGACTCGACAGTCTTATAATGCGCCACATTTATCAGTGTCTGGTGCAGGTTAGAACGGTCTAGTCTAAGTTTGTACTACAATTAAGTTGGCTTACTTTTACACCATAAACCGCAACAAAATTCTGTAGCATTTTTTGTCACTTTAAGCCACTCCCATTTCTGTGAAACCACGCCCTTTTTATGAAGCCACACCTATTTGGAGGACGAGGCGCAGAAGCGTCTGAAACGGTCTAAAACACATAGCAAATGTGGTGAAAAGTTTGTTTTTGGCGCAAATGGAGCTGGAATTCTGGCGCAACTGCCTAGATAAATCTGCCCCATTGTGTTTTTAAAAATATTGTATCTTGAGGCCATTGTAACTTCAGGGACCATTGTATGGTGTAGTAGTGCCTCTCTAGAGTACAGTGCAGTACTACTTGTACTATTCAGCCCTTTACCTGTGCCACCTGCTCCTTTGGACACCAGGAAAGGCATTGTTCACGTCAGATTTTCATGCAGCTTTCCATGCTGAAGCTCACATCATTCCTACCTGGAACCTATATCCTATAATATACTTCAACATAGGGTTTGGAGCTACTTACACTTATGCATAATAAAATGCTATGATGGTCTTATAGCATTTTATTGTGCACACGTTCATGAAGCTCCAAACCCCAAGTTGCAGTGTATGAACTGATTATTAAAGAGAACCTGTCCCATAGGTTATGTCCCCCCCTTGCTGAGGGCAGCACAAGCTAGTGTCAGACCTGCTGTTTCCAGCGCTGTGTCCCTTATTCTGTACGATGCTGGAGTTTTTGTGTATTTAATGCTCAAATCTGCAGTTTTCAGCCAGAAAAGAGTCATTCGAAGAGTCAGTTTTTTCTTTTTTTTTTGTTTAACTGTATTTTTATTACTTTTTCACTTAAGCGCAATGTAATAACACATAACATGTACATCACATAATATATAACTACATAGAGTGTATATCTCCATATATAAACATCACACATTAACCACCGCAAATATGTTCAGCATTCCTACAAATCAATGCAATAAGCTGCACATTTTAAGAAAACAAAATATATAAGCTACACACTCATGAGATTAGACGAGACAAGATACAGAAGGAAAAAACAATTATTAAAGGGGATAGGACCGCAATATGGGATTATGTATCAAATATGTCACATCAGAGTTCTGGAGAGTATTGTCCCACACATATTCCTCGCCGAGGCCTTCAGTAGCCTCGGCAGCATTTGTTTCATACCCCGCCCACCCGTCGAGGCTAAGGCCCGCGCACACTCTCCCCCAACTGGATTACAACCAAAATTTAATACTTGAATGGGTAGAATTTCATGTGTAGATAACTGTCAGGTGGGGAAGCATGGGCTAGCCTTTGGTGGACGGGGTCAACATCTGCTCATGAATAATATTTGAGGGGTAAATGCTCTAAAACCACTGTATCTTACAGAATAAGAGACACAGCGCTGGAAACAGCATGTCTGTCACTAGCTTGTGCTGCCCTCAGCAAGGGGGGCATAAACTATGTGACAGGTTCCCTTTAAGGGTTTGTGTCTGAGCTGCTATTACATGCCCTGTTACTTTTGTTTGCATTCTAGTCCCATTATACCTGATGGGAATCCAAAATGTAGTTTACATGGTGCAGATTTAAAAAAAAACCAAAAAAAAAAAACAGTCAGATCCCTTATTGACGTCGTTTTTATGTGCAAACCAGGTTGGGTAGACAGGGCACAGATTAGACATGGAATGCGGCTAATCCGTGTCCAAAACTGTGGCGATATCACCCACATACGACATGAAAGTCCATGACAGAAATGACAGTGTGGCAGATTCACAATAGATTTTTCTGACGTGAAAAATTCATTGTGAACAAAGTCTCAGGGCTGCTCAAACTTATTTTTTCGGGTACACTGCGATCACTATACAGGGAACGATGAAGCTCCTGCCCTTTACCTAGAAAGAGAGTTACAGCTTCCAGCTTTAGATTCATATCTGTCAGAACTTGCTTTACCTGTATTATCAGCTTTTTGTCCTTAACCTTTATTTTCTACTGTTTTGGCTTGATATTTCTGTGACTTTGAAACCCATTACCAGCTTTGCATAGAGTTATATTCTCAAGCTGCAATGTTTATAACCTATAATGGTCATCCCATAAGTAACCACTGCATTACTTGGGTAACAACATCTCCAAAAGTCCTGCTATGAAAATAGCCTCCACCATCACGTGGAAGCTGTAAGAGCCTTTAATATGTTTAATTATAGCTGCGGTAAGTATATCAAAATGTGGATTATTAGGGCATGTCCCCACGGCAAGAGTTTTCGGACGGTTTTTCAAACCGGCCGAAAATGAGCACAATGGTGCTCTATGGAAAACCCGTGCAGCAGTCCCCACTGCACGGGTTTTCCACCAGCGATCCGGCCTCAAAACATTGAGCAAGCACAGTCTTCTGTCCGGTTTCCGCACGGAATCTGTGCATCTCAATGTGAAGGGGGACGGCTTTTCTGCGCTCATCGCGCCCTTACAGGATTTTCTAATGGACACATATTGTAAAATGTCCTTGGATGTGCACAGGTCTTTCTGCTATTCAGTATAATAGAGAGTGACTCTACAACTCTAAACAGGTGGCCACTACTATTTTACAATCAGCAGACACAGGACTACTGTTAAAGGGGTTTTGCCACGATCTCCTTTCATACCTCCTGCATCCAGCTCTGTGTGCTCAGAAGGGGGCGTGTGGGATTTGTTTGAATTGCTTTTCATGTGACTCAGCAGGATGACATCAGCAGGCCTTTCCTCTCTGTAGTAAAAGATAGGTCTGTTTATATAAAGCATTTTGAGTAGCTGAAAGGTAAAGTTTTTGCCTCCAGGCACAAGGGTCCTAGGTTCAAATCCCTGCAGGAACCAAACCTGTGGATTTTTTTTCTCTCTTTATCAATGCACAAACCTCATTGAGGTTTCTTTTTTTTATTTATTTGCAGTGTTTGAGTAATTACTAAGGAGCACAGAGGACAGGAGTAGAGAGTGACAGAACTTGGGGTTTCGACACTCAGTAGCTGCCTGAGAGGAGAGGTGATGTCTGAGCATGTGTGACCAGGACTGATGAGCTCTCAGCCCTGGTTGTATCCCTCCCCCTGGAGATGAGCTGTAAACAATAGATCACTAAAGGAGCAGCTAAAACAAAAACGGTGTAGAAATTTTAATAATAATGAATGGTGAAAATGTTTATTTCATTTGCAAGCTTCCCACGTCAATTTTACTTCATGGCAAAACCCCTTTAATACTCTATGTTGGGCTCCTACCAGTTGAACATCTACAAAATTTTATGGTAGAACATACCGTTATCTCATATATGTATGTAGAGGCAAATCTTTCATAGATTCCCACAAAAATTACTGTCCAAGACAATCGGAGATGTTTTTTATTTCAAAACAGTGGTTCCCAAGTTACAATGGTCTCAGGTACATGCAATGGTCTTTCCTGCAACATTGTATGTTAAGTCTAGTCTCAAGATACAATGTCCCAGACACTGATCCGAGCCAATTATAAATATTTTATTTGTAAAACATCTGAAATACATGCAGTGATTGGCGGTCTAGTAGCGCCTCTCTGCAGAACAGTGCGGTACTACATTTTCTGTACTGCTCTTTACATGTTCCAGGATGAGTGGGTCCTTTGGGCACCAGGTGAGGTCACCAATTTCTTTTTAAGGCTCCGTTCACACGGCTTATTTGTCCGCGGATTGGCGCCGTACTCCGCGCCGGATTTGCGCTGCAGTACGGCGCCAATCCGGAGTAATTACGGTAATCCACTGCTCTCATAGAGAACAGTGGATTCCGTCGCTCCTCCCCGCTCGGCAAATCCGCGCAGGGGGGAGGGAAAATGGGCATGCACATTATTTACGGGCGGGACGCGCCGTAGATAATGCATTGTCCCATGGGGCCCGGGGGGCCGCACCCCCGCCTTATTCACGCCGGAATTGCGGCGCAATCCGGCTCGCAAATCCGGCGTGAATAAGCCGTGTGAACGGGGCCTAATAGTACATTGTTTATAAAGTATATGACCCAAATAAGCTTCTGTCCTCAAAATAGAACTAGATTTCCAGCTTCCAGCAGCTCTGACTGTCATATATAAGGATTTGCTTTATCTGTAATCACTATCTGCTTAGTTTTCTTTCATCCCCTTTTTTCCCATTTTTGGGGGGACGTTTGGGGCTTTGAATCAATGACCAGTTTTCCATAGAGTTATGGTTTCAACATACAAAGGTCCTCCTGGAACCAATTAATAGTGTATGAAAAGGGACCACTGTGTTGCTTGTTATTAAAATGAAAGCGTCATTGGGTTTATATAAAGTTTTTCCCCTGAACCTTTCTAATATCGTCTTAAGATTCTGCAGCCCATTCTCCTGTCCAGGTCTGAATTGGGCCCCCCTTTTCACACGGCTTATTTCCCGACGGATTGGCGCCGTATTTTCGGCCGGATTTGCGCTTCATTACGGCGCCAATCCGTCGGATCATTCGGTAATCCCATGTCTCAAAAAGAACAGTGGTTCCGTCGCACCTCCCCGTGGAAAAAACCCCCGCGGGGGGGAAAGTGACTGCACATTATCAGGCGAAATACGCGGTGGGTAATGCAAGTCTATGGGGCGGGGGCGGGCGCCCCCGCCGGCCTCCGCCCCCCCCCCAAAATCCCCCCCCTTATTCTCAGCGGATTTGTGAGCGGATTTCGCTCACAAAAACCGTGGGAAAATTTAACCGTGTGAAACGGCCTTAGCGGTCTTGCTCCCCCAAAGGGAGGATTATATGACACTTTGGCCTGTTCACCGGCTTATTTGCCCAGGTTTTCGCCCTATTCCGCGCCGATTTGCGCTTCAAACGGCGCCCAAAACCGTCGGAGTCATTACGGTAATCCTGCTCCATAGAGAACATGGATTCCTCGCTCTCCCCCTGGGAAAAATCCGCCGCGGTGGGAGAAAGTGACATGCACATTATTTACGGCGCTCAATACGGCGCACAAATCCGTCGGGAATAAGCCGTGTGAACACGGCCTTATCAGATAAACAGCTAGGCCCTATTTTTAACCATTTTAACTTTGTTTTGTTATGTTAACCCCTTGATGGGAGGGGGGGTGTGAATGCAATAATGCTTTCTCCTGCTTGGTAATATTCTAGCCTTTTTTCCATATTATGTTTGGTTTTCTTTTCATGTGATATTTTTATTAAAAAATTTCTGATGTAAATATGTTTTTATTTTTTTTAAATCGCAAAAATTGGAATGGAATTATACGTTTTGGGATTGTGTCACTTTATTATTACGGATGTTTTTATCTAGAAGATCTATAGTTGTGGTTTGCGCTGTCAGCATTTTTCATGTTTCAGGTGGAATACAGATCCCAACACTGACTGCAGAATTGATCTTGATCTATTAAAATCCAGCAGCTCCTGCAGTTATCTGGAACCAGTGATCATGTGTTCACTGGAGACAGAAGCCTGAGGGCTACATGCTAGGCTGCATACGCAGTGATCATTGAGTGGTGTGTATAGAGATCAGGAAGGTAGGGCAAGTAGTGAACCATCCCTGCCCTCTCTCTCAAGAGAAAGCCGGTTTTCCCCTCCTGCAGCTGCACAATCTGAGCTACTGCACAGACTGTGATGACGTCCAGGAACGTCCATGCCAGGGGTGTTGCTAGGGTCCTAAAACACTCGGGGCCTGGGCCCTGTGTGTTATGTTTTGCTCAGTATAGCGGGGTTCACACAGGATTTTTCACGCCACATTGTGAGCTTCTGTATGTATTTTTCTGTCACTGATTTTCTGCAAATTTTCACATTAATCTGTCCTTCTCTCAGCAGTCACTGTACAAGGAAAGTCAGCGCTGACAAAATTGCCTTTTCAAAACCACTCATTTATGTACACTAGTGTAACACCTCTAAACAATACGCTCACCAGATAATACACCAATGCATGGAGCGGATTTACCACACAATCACTTGCCATACTGTTATTATAACAATTTCCATAAATACCTAGAACATCAATACCAATTCTACCAAACCCAAAGGGCCAAATAATACTGCCAGACCATGAGCACATGCAAGCACCACACAGTGCTACCTGTCGTACACTGGCTCTACAGATATATTCGTTATTATAGTGTAGTTACAGGCAGTGACTCACTGATGACGTCTTTTCTGATTGGAGTGGTCACTTCCCCTTGTTTTTTTTCCCTTCGGCCCAGACCGCCATGATGACTTGTCCCGGTCATCACTCGTCTCTGCAGAATTTACCACACACATCTTAGAATCCTCACTTTTCCGGCAGCTCCTCACCCATTCCATTTCCCTATTCTGTATGGTCATGTTTTTGTAGTGTTTTTATTTAATAAAGTATATTGGGGCCCCTCCTAAGTAGCTGTTTATAATGCCCCTTCTTAAGTAGCTATATATAATGTCCCTCCATGGATAGGAAACTGTATATAATGCCCCTCAGGTAATTATATATATTGCCTCTCAGTTAGGTAAATGTATATAATGCCCCGCCGGCTGGCGCCCGGGGTTCATTGTCTGGAGGAGGCGGAGCCGGCGGGG